>PVHY01001070.1:0-176442 GCA_004024945.1 Uropsilus gracilis | reverse complement strand
TGACTCATAGTAAGAGAACTTACATACTAGGGAAAGACATTGGTTTCATGAAGCCAGATTTCTTGGGCAAAAAGTCCAAACTTTTTAATTGTATGATCTCCTATATGCCATGAGTCCTTCATTTGTAAATTGGACAAATGTTTATTATATCTATCTTTTGGGATTGTTAAGAGAGATCAATAAATTCTAGCTAAAAGTAATAGAGGGCAGTGATTGGCATATTACAATCAATATTAGCTTTTATCTTATGAAAGCATCCAGATCAAGTCCTGAGAAAAACATTTTTTTTTTTTAGATTCAACTTGGTGACATTTGATATAACAACATTGGGTTTTATGACCAGATTTTGATAGGACTCTGTTTCTAGTTTTCTGACTTAGATGTCCTGTTTCTCAGTTGCAGATCCATTTTTGAAGTGTGGGGATTTTTTTTCCCCATGTTGACCTTGGCCTGTTTATTCACAATATACAGCACCTGTTCCCACTGCTATCAATCATAATGTGGGAAAAAGTGTAGGTATAGAACAACGTATGACTTGCTTGAGAAGCTCATAGATGGGAGTGCCTAGGTCTCTTCCTTGATTTGCAAACTGCTTCTTTTTTTTTGGTTCTTCTCTTTCTAGGGGTTTGCTTCAAGAAACTTTGACTTTTTGCTCTTTTCTCAAGTTTCCAATGAAATTTCCATGTCCTAATGATACTCAAGGAAAGAGTCTTGCTGAATCAAGTTATGACGTGTCTTGCCTTCACTTGCTTATGCACTGATTGTCTACCCATATAGAAACTGTTCACCTCAGCTCTTTGAGTCCCTATTAAGTTCTGTATTCTCCTGTGAAGAAGTGAGCCTTGCCAGAGTGGTGGCTGGCTATTCACACTCTCTTTATTCAACATGTCCTCACCACAGAGTTGAGGCACAATCACAACCCCTCTTCTTGCCTGACAAAACTCAGTCTCTGGAGTGTTTGATGTTGTCCTCACCTAGGTTGACTGAAAATGGGTTCATTGGTTTGATCCTCTCTCACCTACTACATTTGTCTCCAGCTGAATTCTAATAACTATTTTGCTTATCTGCCTCCACCTTTTCTCACACACATTCCTCATTGTGAATGAAAAGCATTATTTTTTTCATAATTTACATTCATTGGATATGTATGTTTGCCCCTGAACATCAGGTGCCAGTGTTCACAGCCACAGAGAACTGAAGTGATGTCTCTGAAACTGATGCTTCTATAGGTCAAACGATCTAAATTTGATCAATGAAATGATAAACAGACTGGTAATTTGTAAGTAATGGATTTATGAAAAAAATTTAAAGGTAATAGTTTTGCCCACAGGGATGCATTTTTGTCTCTTTCTCCTGACTAGTTTTATTACCCATTACATGTCCCTCTACTGTTGTTCAGCCCAGGTAGATACTGCAAGCTACCAGCTATAGACAGGGTCTTGCAACTTGGATGGGAAAGTCTTGATAGTTGGTAGAGAAAGGAAAAGCAATAACTTTAATTGTCCCATTGTGCAGTGTATCTGTATGCAAAACTTTCATCCACAACCATAATCTCAAATAATTGACATCAAGATCCGATCAGACATCAGCGTAAAAGAAGCTTTGCTTGTTAAAAATCTTGAAGCTTCTCTGCACTCAAATCATAAACTTAGATCAAGCTAGAGTTTAGTAGCTGAGTGCTGGAGTTTAGTAGCTGAGTTTGACCTCAGAACTGCCTCACTAGATTATGTTTTAATGCTATTCGCTGGGCTTTTATTGAAGAACACTACATCTAAACAACTGTATCAAATCACCAGTGTGCTGCCGTAAAAGTGTTATGAGCTCTGTCCTCTTTGTCCTTCATTGTCTTCTTTATAAAGTCGGGATATCTAAGAAAAAAGAGTTCAGAGAACCCATGCTTCCTAAAAAACGTTCTCTCTCATGTCTGTTGCAGAATTATGCAAGTAATCATCTTTCTTTTTATTTGAGCTGTCAAGAACATTAGAGTAAAATTTGAAACCTCAGTATAACAATATGTTTGACCTTTTTAGCTGCATTTATAAGGTCTTTCATTTCCAGGTTTTGATTTGTCTTTTTCTACTCTGTGATTATTTTCTTGAAAGTATTTGAATATTATAATCTATGAAGTAGGTGCTGTGGCTAGCTCCATTTTCTTGAGAAACTAGAAAAAGTTATCTGAATCAAATGCTAATAGTGATGAGACTGAAATTCCCCGCATTAAGACAGAACTCTTTTTAATGTTACTTTTCAAATGATTTGTATAAGCTGCTATACTTTTTTCCTCTTTTATAAGTTTAACTCCTTTATTAGATATAATTTAATTTTTTACCAATTTTATGCTCAGGGTACTATCCTTCTATAGCTTAATTTGATATTTTTTTCTTTTCATTTTCATGGATTTCATTTTGATTATTTTTTGTATTAATTTAATTCCTTAACTCTCGAGGTAAATAGTTGCCTCATAGTTTACTTTATGCATTATTTAGCAAGAAATTGCATTTTTAGTAGAGGAATATATACCTTTCTGGCTCCTGAATTGAGGATAAGATCTTTGGATCTTTGGTGATGGGAACTGTCCTTCTCATCCTGTAATTTCCTAGGTTTGGATTATATTTCTGAGGCCCAGATTCCAGTACTTGCCTCTGATCTTCCCATTAAACTTGTCTTCTTTAGCAGTGCATCCCAAAGAACTGCTTTTGCCACGTGGTCTTATAAAGAAAGTAAATTATTAAAAGTGACTTCTAATCTAAATTTTTCTCAAAGAAAGTTATCTTTTTGAACGATGGTCTATAAATCGAGGTAAAAAAAATGCCTTCCTCAATGAGTTTGTCTGAAAGGCGACAAGAATGTTCTGTATGGAAAGTACAATAAGTTAATTCCTCAGTCAGTGTTAGCCAGAAAGATGCCAGGGAGCTAAGGCCAAAAATATATTGTGAAGCACTGGTTTGACAAGAGAACAAAACAAGAAGTTTCATCTTTATGATGGTTAGTGGGATGGTGCGCTTTGCAAAGTGATCTTTAAATTGACCCACTGGAAACAGTTCTTGCCCTTCTGCCATAGAGAGCCAAGGAAGTAGTTTCCAACAGACACTCACAGGAATCTGAAAGTGAAGGTGGTGAGGAATGTTAAAGTGATGGAATGGGAAGGCAGCTGTTCTGAGTGCAGCTGGAAGCAGTAGGAGGCCTCAAGGAGAGTTGGGAGGTTAGGAAGGGCCAGAGCAATCAAGAATCTCAAGGATCCTTATCCTCAAGAGTACTGAGGAAAGTATTATGCCAAACCTGGAGCCAGGTTGGTGATTGATGACTTGAAAGGCCAAAGAGGGGTGGTGGTAGGGGGGACTGGAAGCTATTACTCCAACTCCAGGTCAGGGGAGGGTGGGAAAAGGAACTTTGCATAGGGGGAGATGTGGATTGAGATGAGCCTGTACAGTAAGTAGGTCAGCTTCCCCCTACCCCATTAGCCTGTATAACCAACACCTGTGTTATTCCCCATGCTTGTGTGGCACAGTGGGTGTGCACAAGTGTAAGTCAGCACACTTACACCTAGGAGAGAGGGGATAAAGGAGTTTGATAAGAGAACATGAACACACAGAAGAGAGAGCAAGAGAGAGCATGAGATGAGAGAGCTTGGGAGAATGCCAGAGGGAGTAAGAGGCCAAGGAAAGAGGGTAAGAGTTGTAGGCTGCTGGGGGACTCACCTGCCTCCCAGCTCACTCCTCCACTCCCTCACCTCCTCTCCCTCCCTGGCCTTGTCCTACCCATATGTTAATGTAACTGCTAGAGATGGTGGACCTGATGTCTTCACTGCAACTGGCTTCACCATCAGGCTACTTGCTCTGACAGAACCCAGTTGTAGAGCTGTCTTGAGAGACTTGATGACTAGTTATCATGGCAGTGCAGTGAAAAATATCAGCACTAACTTCTAAGTATCCTTGTTAAGCAACAGACTGGACAGTGGTGCCGCTGATTGAGGTGGAAAAGGTTAGAGAGAAAGTTATGCATATTTAAGCCATCAGTTTGGGGTGTGTTTTGTTTTACTATTTTCTTTCTCATCGCTGTGTTTTTTTGTTGGTTTGCTTGTTTTGTTTTTCATATATTTAAATATCAAAATGGGTACTTCAAATAGGAAGCTAACTATCTGAGGTTCAAATCCAGTATGGGTTCTTTGGTTTCCAGATTCCATAATAACCTTGGGGATCATTAAGTTTCAAAAGACTGCTGTCAGCTTAGAATGGGGGGTTGAAGAACTTGGCTATAGACATCAAACACAGAAGCAGAACAAGAATGAAGAGAATAACAAGTTTATGTCATTAATCAAGCTGGCAGGGACTTCATGATTGAAATACAGAATGTTTGATTAGCACAAAACTTTATAGTCCAAGTCTATCCTAAAAGTATCAAACTTTCTTGGTAAGTCAATTTAGGCCCAGTTTATTAAAAAAAAGTTTTCATTATACTGGTAATAAATTGGTTGGATGCGTAAAAATGGACTTACATAGTTGGATGGGAAAAATAGGAAAAAAAAAGATTGATGCTTAAATGGTAATTTGACAAAGCATTAGTGAAATTTTTAAAAGAAACTTCAGGGAAATCAGCAGAAGATGTTAATCATAGACTATCACAAATCTTATTCAGATTTTTTTAGTGAGTGCAAAGGCTGCATATTTTAAAATACATGTCCAAGTTATTTTTGTATATATGTATTACTTAAAGTACACATGGAGTTAAACCCACACTTTCTGTTATCTGTATAATTCATAGTAGAACTCTTCAATATTAAACTAGCCATTCCATATCAATTCTTGCTGATGCTTTGATGTGTTTTTGAAATATACATGGTTTGATGGGAGCTGTGCTTCAAAGTGAAATCAGTCTTGTAATGGATAACAGCTTTCCCCCCTGTTTAGAAGTAAGTATAAGAAAGTCTTAGACTGGCCTGGATTAAAAAAAAAATCTCTTAAGGTGTCAGAAGATCAGACAGAGGAACAAGCTTCATAAGATTCAGAGGTTTAAGACTTAATGTCTAAGAGAATGAGATTTTTTTACCCACATAATTCAAACATTTCAGTTTTGGTTTAGGAAGAAAGTAATATGGCAGGGTTTTCCATTACATTATGATTTCTGATTATCCTGAAAACATTTGAGGGCAGAAACATAAAGTTTTGAAAGTATTTCTTATAATGCCTCCCTCACTCAGTAAATTTGTGGCTTGGATGAAATGAAGGTGGACAGGGAATGAAAAATAACACTTTGAAAACATTTATCAAAGTTTTGATAGGGTGTGCTTACTCTTCTGGGTGTTATTGTTTTTGATTTAAGATTGCAAATTTTAAGGAGGACATGTTAAAATGTGAGAATGACATTATTATTATTATTATTATTATTATTATTATTATTATTATTTTAAATACAAGGGGGAGGGAAAAGTGAAACAGTTTTTTTTTGTTTGTTTGTTTTTTGTAATGTGATAACTTAAGAGCTGTTTTTGAAAGGCAGGAAAGCAAAAACTAAAAATATATACAGAGAGGGTTAAAATAAAGAGAAGGGGGCTGCTATTTCTAAGATCATTTTTTGAGGTATTTTTGGTTAGGGACTTTGGAGGATGAAGATATGAGCCATGTGAGCTTAGTATATAGCCAAGACCTGGGGCCTATAGCTTTTGGCGGGCTAAGGCTAGTAGTGTGCTTGTTAAAGAAATTTAAAGAGTTTAAAGATTTAAACTCTGTGTTAAAGTTTGTTTTGCTGAGTTTAACTTGTGTTCGGGAGAGGTTATGCAAAAGTTAGGCTTAAAAAAAGTGAATATTGCTGGTTTTGGTACTATAGAGCTTTTTTTTTTTTTACTACCTGGAGGAGGATGAGAAAATAGCATGGAAGAGTTGGAGCACGCCAAAGGAGTGCGCCAAGGGAAAATGTCTTTGAGCATGTGGAGATAAATTCTGACTGACTGGACACTGGTGAGATGATTAGGACTGAGAGACTGAGAATTTTTAAACAATTTTAAGGAGGACATGTTAAAATGTGAGAATGACATTATTATTATTATTATTTTAAATACAAGGGGGAGGGAAAAGTGAAACAGGTTTTTTTGTTTGTTTGTTTTTGTAATGCTATAACTTAAGAGCTGTTTTTGAAAGGCAGGAAAGCAAAAACTAAAAGTATATACAGAGAGGGAAAGGGCTTGAGACAATGTTGAGAAAGGTTTTAGACAATGATAAAGTAATTGGAGTTTTACTTACATGTTTTTTTTTTTTTTGCAGTTATTAAAAAATTACTTTGTTTAGTAATAAATTAGTTTGCACTCTGAGAGTCTTATTTTACCTTAAGATTTTGGTAAGAAGGCTGGAATGGTTAAAAAAAAAAACATAAAAGTTTAAAAGGGGTAAATTGAGGCAAACTAGTTTAAACTTTAAACTGTGTTTTTAAGTTTTTTTTTAAATTTTTTTAAGTCTGAGAAAGGGAGGGGGAAGCTGAGAGAAGCTGGTAACTAATTTTTACATACCAATGTAGATAAACAGTAAAGATGCTAATTAACTGTTATAAATCTGCTTCCTAGGGAGATGCAGGCAAAGGTGTTCTAAGTTGAAGTCAAAAAGTCATTTTTTTTTCTTTTCAATTTGGTTTCAGTTTCACCTATTTTTCTAAGTTCTAAGATGTGATTGCTTTTACTTGATTCTTAGTTATAGGGATCATTATGTCAGTCAGTCCCACAATGCAAATTAAAAATATTTTTATAACAATACTTTTGGGGTTTCAGAGCAATGCAGTTTCTTACTATGTAGCTGAAGATTTCCTAGAAGTAGTAGAGTACAAAGAATCAAATTTGTTTCTCAAGTAACAAGTATGTGCAATTTTTTAAAATGAACGTTTTGTGTCTGAATTTAATAATGCTTTTTTTTATGCAGGAAGTATGACCTGATAAATTATTTATTCATTTAATCTTAATATACTCTAGCATATCAAGTATTCTTTCCACTATCTCTTAAAATACCTCTTATATGAGTAGCTGAAATAGTTTAGCATATGGTCATACAATCCCCCTAATGGTGTCATGGAGGTTTAATAAATATATTTGAATTTGACTTAATGGAGTAGTAATATAGTTAGAATATCTGTACACTAGAAACTAAAACTGTAGGATGAAGACACATCTATATTGCAGGTTTATTTTACCAATAATACATGTGACTAAGCTTAGAATATAACCATTTATGTAGATCTACTTGTTCCCTACTCATTTGATTATTTCTCAAGTCAGGGAAAATACAGAAAACACAATTATCATAAGAATATATGGGAAATGTGAAGCTATGTCATCATCATCAGCATCATCATCATCATAATAATAGTTTATGTTGATTTTCTCATTTGTGTCCCCAAACACTGGAAACACCGCAGTACTGGCTGCATCACAGAGATCAAGTCCTCGTAGCATGTGTGGTCATATCAGTCAAAGGTTCAAACTTCTGATCTAAATCACATATGTCTCAAATTTTCTATCTAATGCAAATGTGGCCCTTGCCTCTACAGTTTTGAGATCATCTGGGAGTGTAAAATGCTCCTCTCACTCTATGCACTGGTATTTATTTGCCTGTGCTAACAGCAGAGACAAACAGCACACCCAAAATCAGTGGCATCATTCCTCTCCTGGGCAATCATGCCTCAAAAGAAATATAAATAATATTGGGGGGGGGGGTAAGGTCTTATTTTCAGGGTTTCTTAGACTCTTTAGAAAATCCTTTCAATGTTCTTTGAAAAATGAATTATTTTCTTTGGAAGTATACACAATCACTTCTTTTATTAGAATACCCAAAAATTCTGTGAAGAATTTCATTTTAATCAAAGAGCTGAGAGACTGACAGTAAGAAGTTAGATGAAAATCATCTTCAGTCATTCTGTGATCAAAACCACTTTTTTTCTATAAGAGAACAGTTAGGAACTGATCATATGGAAGCAAAATCACTGAATGAAAGGCATAGCAATTCCTTGCTATAGAAGAATAGAGTGGAAGTATGCTTGGGACATTGCCAACCTCCCACTTGAAGATAAAATTAGTTATGGCAAATGGATGTCTAACTTTCTACAGTGATGATTTCTTTATGGAGAAATGATCTGACAGCATGGGTGTTGAACATGGACTCTCTCCCTTGACTGTTTTATTTATCAGGCAGCAGACGATACAGCTTTGCATTTAGTGTCTTCTGAGTCCAAACCACAAAGACAGATCTTTAAAAAGAAAGTCTGCAGTAGACCGAGACACTAAGTTAATGAGATATTGTTTTACCACTCCTTCAGAAATGTGAACTATATTGCCTCTGTGGAGAAGAGCGAGAGTCAAAGAACATTGAGACAAAAATGAACCAAACTGAGTTTGTGTCTTTTCCAGCCCCAGAGATAATAGCCACACAGTCACATTACTTACAAGTATCTGACCCTGAAATACTTTCTGGCCACCTGGAGTTGTAAATATCTGGATTTGGGTTTCTGTCTTCAGTCAATTCATTAAGCTGTAAGGGGCCTGGAATATTAGCTTGCATTAGTCTCATGAAATTATCACAAGCATTAAATAATTTGTGTTTGCATAAAAAACACATTTTTTGTTAGAAAATATTTTCGTTTTAGAGTTAGTTTTTCTTTAGTGACACAAGAAATGACATTATTTATCAAGCAGTATTTTAAGTAGGATTTAAAAAAAATAAGAAAATAAATGCTTTCTGTGTTAGTGATCAAATTGCTAATGTAAGGCAGAAAGAACAAAGAGAACTTGAGACATACTTAGCCAAGACAAGAGAGGATACTTTGGCAAGGGAGTATAGATTAAGAATTCTTGTTTAAGACATTAAACCAGCACCATATTTTAGAGGACAGAACTAATGAATCATTCTATATAGGCAGTATATAAAAGAAGAAAACAATGTTTCTTTTTCTTCCTAACCTGTAGGAAACTGTCTGGTTTATGTTGCCAATATCTTTAGAATCCTAACCTAAATGGAAACCCTGTTGTTGTCAATATCATGCTTGGTTTTCTTATCAACCACCTGAATATGAGAATGTGCCTCTGACTGTCGATATGAAATGTAATTTGACTGTTAAATAGTCAAAGATGAAGCCTAGCAGATTCGGGGTCTGTGATTTCCTATCTGACCATTTCTTAAGGCAGATGACTCCTGGAGGTTAACAGTACTTCAGGATTAAATGAAGTGGTTGCACTGATTGCCTCAGAGGTACCTGATAAGATAAAGACTACAGAGAAGTGTAATAGGCTGAAGAGGTATTGTATGCTATTATAGACTCAACAGCAAGCTTATTTTCAATCCCATTTTTAAATTGAACCAGGACAATTTGCATTCTCATGTAATGGGAGCCAGTATGCATTTACTGTTTTGCCACAAGGAAATTGTAATTCACCAGCCTATTGCCATAATGTAGTCAGATGGGACTTGAACTTAACCATTATGAGCAACACAGTGAAATCTATGATGAGAATATCATGAAAATTGCTTGCTCAGAGGAGCAAGGGCAAAGGAGTTAAGAATATAGGTGCCCTTTTGACAAAGAGAGTTTTACAGATAAATACAGCTAAAATGCAAGACTGAGCCCCTACTCTGAAATTTATGAGAATGATGTGGTCTTCTGCAACTGGAACCACTCTTCCACAGGTGAGAGATGACTTGTCAGATGTCACGGCCTTACCAGAAAGTAAGATGCTCTGAGACTAAACAGTTGTTTTCCTCATCGAGGAATCCTTACCCTTAGCCACTTTGCTATACAGGGAGGCAATGGAGCCCTAATAACACAGACTGTATATAGTAAAAAATGACCCTGAATGAGGTCCTTCTTTATGAAAATTCTTCGGACTGCAGAGGAAGAAATGGGCTGTAAAGATACCACAGTATGTGTGTAGCTGGGGGGATGTGAGGAGCAGGGATGCTGGGCAACTGCCTTTCTTAGGAGCCAGAGACTTAGTTTCCTAAAGTGAACAGATTCAGACACATACTTATGAGTGCAATCCTTACTTGTGTTCATTGTGCCTGGCAAAAGAGCTGAAATGAAAGGAAACTGCATGCAATGGCCTCAGGACAGAATTTCCTTGGAAGTGGTTGTCAGTACAGTCTCCCAAGGATGAGTGTGCAGGTGAGTTAGCTTGTACCTGTATCAGAAGCTACAAATGGCTGTGAACTGGAAGTGACATCCATTCAGCTCTCTGTGGTGGTAGAAACTTTAGGGAACACCATGACCTATCTGGGGCAATGCATTCTCTAGCATTCAGCCCATCTGGATGCATTACTTCAGAGCAAGCTGGGCATTTTTGTGCCACTCTAGCACTCAGAAAATCCTGGGAAACTGAGTACCCAGCCTAGTTCTTTATCCCTCTTCAAGCAGAGAGGGCCCTTAAAGCACCCATCAGCCAAACATGTGACAAAACAGGTTTTGAGAATAGGTTTAATTGTTAAGAATAACGTGTGTGTCCTCGGGTTGATTAAGGGAAGATTCTAAGGAAAAGTTTTCTAGAATCAGGAGATTGCTGGACTTAGAGTCTGTAGTGAAACAGTCATATCTTTCCTGACACAACTTCTTGCTTTTCTTTTTGTTGGTTTGGAGTTTTCAGGACACGGGGTCATCATTTTCTTGTGTTAAGAAAACATTTTCTGCAATACCATTTTGACAGTGAAATTTGCTCAAGATATTTTAGTTTAGGTTGTAAATTCATTCCACCTTGGAGAGCCACTTTAGTGCTGGGATTGGGCCCTTTCTATACACCTTTTCCCTTGTCAAATCTTACAGTGTGCAGGCTAGAAGTTTGGGCTAGAAGACACATTCATGAGGCTGGTTATTGAAGTGAAGTTATATATCCGAGCAGGTGTGGATCACAACAGGTCATATGTGGAAATGGGGTTGGAGGTACAGCCAGCAGGAAGAATCCTCTTCCATGGAATGTGTCCTGTTATTTCCATGAGAGCATGTTAGTGAAAGGGAAGAATGCTCTTGCTTGCATCTGGTGGTGACCAATTGGCTATGTGAGAGAACGCTGGAATAATTTTCTTTGGGGGATAGAAATTGCTTTATAACCTCCACCTGGGTAATTTGGGGAAAAGCAATGGCACAACCCAAATGATCCCATTTATAAAGAGCTGACCACCTGAATGAAGGTAGCACCTAAGTAGTGATAATTAGATCCCAGGTAATTTCTAAAGAACAAACGAATTCAGGGAGCAATGAAATCCTCCCTGTAAAAGGCTGGAGGGATGAAGTTAACTTTCAATTGTAAATGTGAAAACCTGTTTTAAAAGGACAAAGGTGATAAATATTTTTAGATGAAATCAGAGAGAGATTTGAACTATCAAGTGATCTTTGATTAAAGGAACTTTAAAGTATGCCTTCCAGGAATTAATAGTCCCAGTTCTGAGTTGAAATAATGAACAATGCAATCAGCATATGTGTGGATAAATGCAGGCAAGCATTGATTGTATGTACCTAAAGGAATTATTCAGGCTTTTTATGCCCCTAGCTTCTGTGACTACCACCTGTGGCCTTGATTGTGTTAATATAGAAGACTCTTGAGTGCTGGACGTGTGCATGCACACACACACACACACACACAGGTGGTTACCTGGGCCGAGAGAACATGGGTATGCATGTGTAACTGAGCCTGGAAGTTGAACTGAAAGTGGTGGCACCAGAGGCAGCAACACATCTATCATATTGCATTGGAGCAACTACAAAAGGTGAGAGGGAGAAAGAACCCCAGAGAGAAAGTATGAAGATTCCTACAGGGCTGGGAATTCCAGTTGCCTGCTTGCCTCCCTATCCCCTGCCCACCCAGCTTGCCTGCTTGCCCTACACTGTATAGCAGAATGAATTAATTTTAAAAGCCTAATTTGGAGGGGAAAATCTATTGTCAAGCCTTGCACAATCACAATTTGTAATTTGGAGAGCTTGATCACACTGTATTAATCCAAGGTGCATCTTCTTAAGCAGAACGTACTAATGAATAATGTGTTGATTGTACAGCTTGAACTTTAAAGTTAACCTTTAAAATAAAATAGAGACTGCAAACTGCAAATTGTGGTAAGATAAAAAATGTAAGATAAATATAGTGAAAATAGAAAAATTACATCAAAATTGTTAGAGTGGTTACCTCTAGGTGGTGTGATTACGAATGAATGGTTTATTTGATCATTTTAATGCATGTTTTGAATTTTCTACAAAGTATATATTCCTTATATAGGAAAAGTAAAATAAATTAATTAAAATAGGCATTGAGGACTTGATACCCTAGATAGGGGTGAACTGGGTGTTTCAGGAGCTTAGATGCTAAGTCATTTGTTGGTCTTATTTACACACCACAAGGAAACCACCAAATTCAAGCAAAATTAAAACCTAGTAAATATGTCAATCAACAAATTTAAGAGTGTTTTTTAAAAGACAAACTTCTCTTTCCTTTTAAAAATTGAACTCTGTGGGAAAAAAGTCTTTCAAATTATTTTTAGAACTAGAATGTAACTTATAAAATTTAATTATATTACTTTAGTTCCTATATAATGTTCCTTTTTTTTTGCTCTCTTTTATCAACTACCGAGCAATATTGCAAAGATTTTTGTTTTTGTTTTTTATGTGTCTGAAACTGTTGAATCAAGCTTTTTATGGAATAGAATTTGATAAGTTTCTATATTTAACTGCATCTGAACTTCAATTTCTATATTTCCATTGCTATTTCTAACCTTATCTTACCACCTTAAATCCTTTGCTTAGAAAGGCAAATGTACCCAGGACTTCTAACAAGCTGGTGATTTACTTGTTGCAATGTGAGTTGCCTGAGAAGACAATTTTGATGGCTTCGAGTCTGTGTCCTTAGATCATTTCTTCCTCCTACCCTGCCTATTGATTTCTCTTGTTATGTGTTCTATTTCCTGCCATCAGGAAAGCATCACACCTGAGAGCAACACTGTTTGCACAACTTTCCTCTAAGGGGGGTTGCAGGCTTTATTGCTGGTGAGCTTGCTTTTCCATTAATGATCAGGAAATCTTATCAAGGTAAAAGGACAGATATCAATGTTCTATTATATGCTACCCACTTCACATTTCAAAGTGAAAATTTTAAATTTTGCATTGTCCCTTTTCTGTTGAAATGAGTGTCCTGTGAGCCTAAAGTATGCCTTCACCACATTTCCTGTGTGTTCTCTATGATCACCACTATAATAATTACAAGGACTTTAAAGAAAGATCATTTCTTTGGAGAACATAACTGTCTAGAAAGTGTGAAAAATGGAGATCAGTAATTGAAATATAGTGAATGATTACTTTAAAAAATATGTCCCATGCGTATTACAATGAAGATATATAGTTCGTTAATGAAGTGTACACTGGTTAAAATAAGGACAAGAAGCAAGTATATTGAGTTGTGATTCACAAGAATAGCAAGAGTTATTTTTAGTTAGATCACTTTTCCCCATTTTAGCTCAAATCTCTCCTGCAATCCCACAGAAAACATAACACTAGATATCAATCTCCTTCCAGAAACTTTTTTGAATATCTAGGGTAGTCAAGAGTCTTATCTGAGTTTTCATGTTACTGTCAGCACATACAAACATTAGAAGATTTTCCATAACATACTACTATCATAGAGTTTTGCTTACAAAGGGTGTGGGCCTCACCATTTCCATGTTGATAGTGCAGGCACTTACTACATATTTTAATATTAATTGATAAAATGCCTGAAAGTGTCTTTAAGAGTAAGTTTTAGTTCATTAAGAAGATATTAAGAATAAAAGCTGTGAAGAGGTTTATGTACATGGAGATGGTGATTTTGGTTTTAAAAAGGACTTTAGTTGGGTAAATAGTTTCTTGCATCTTGGTCATGTTCTTTGAGCTCACTGAAAAAAAAAGTAACAAAATCAGATGAAGAAGAGCTTTTTGCTTTGAGAAGTTTATTCTGCATTTATTGGGAAGGCATTGAGTGCATTAAAATTAAATATGATCTATTTTTCTAAATAATTCTTTAATAAAAAAATCAACATTTTTCCCATAAATCAAGTAAATTGTTTAGGAACATATAATCTAAATATTTCCTCCAAACTGTTTCAAATGCATTTGAGATTTTGAGCTTCTATGAGTTGTTTCTTTTTGTTGTATAATGTGGTATGTAATTTTAGTATCTTCATATGATTACCTTTATTGCAATGAAAAGTACTCATTTCAAGACATTTTGTTATAGAGGAAAAGATAAACATTAATTGATTACATTAAAATTGAATAAAAAAATTACAAACTAGTTCAAACTTTATGATAAGCATTGAACTAACAACACAATGATATTTCTTAAATTATCATCAACTGTTGAAAACAAAGTTAACATTCAGCTAGTGAATTAAAAAAGCAGTAGGAGTACAAAAAAATTCAAACTTTCAAAATGCAGTATTTCTTTTCTTTATTATAATAGTTTACTGGTATGCACATTGAGAGTTTATCCTCTCTATTTTCCCAGTATGAAGATGACCATAAATTATTTTTCCTCATTAGATAGCTCCTTTTTCTCCTTGATCACTAAAACATATCTTTTATATTTGGGAGTTGAATAATATTTGCAATAATCTATGAGTTTTGTACTTTTATTTATATATTAGGACATCATCTTATTTTATTTCTTCTATTACTGATAAAGTATGTTTATCTATCATAAGTTAATTTATATTGTTTTAAGGACTAAAACTAAAGGACATCTATGATTTTATGGACAGTCTTGGATACTTTAGTACGTTAAGAATATATGTCATGAAAATTGTCTAAGGCTGCATTAATATGCTGACTTAGAAAAATAGATGTCTGTAAACATAATCATGTACATGGACTTTGATTTTCATCATCATCAATGTAGATGTGGCAGCAGCAGTAGTAGCAATAGTGGTGACACTCGTAACAATGATATCAGTGGTGGTGGCAGAAGTACTGGTGGTAGTCGTTGTATAAATGTCATAAAATTAGATGTATAAATTTAACCCTTATTTAATAAAAGCATATTATTGCCTAGCAGTGAGTTGGAGACATAATAACCTCTAAATGAATGTTTATAATGCTTTTATCCTGAGTGACAAATTGAAACTAATGAGATAGGATGAGAATAACATTGATGCTTGCATAAGAAATTAAGAAATAACAACTCAGTTAATTTTTATTGGCATTATTTGCCACATGTGAAAATAAAATAGATTTGGCATGAAAAACTAAATATCTCTCAGTGCCTCAGCAATTTTAATATATTTCAATGGTTTTCATGTTGAAAATTTATAAAAATTGACAATAAAACATGTGCTCAAAAGAAAAAGCCCACCAACTCTGACCCTATTGTCTAGTCCACAATGAATTGAATTATATTGGGAATAACATCAAGAAATAAGTAGGATGAGGTGTACTTCAAAAAGCATTGATTGTTTAAAGCAGTCAAAACAAAAATGCATAATTTTAAAAGATGCCTTTGTATGATTTCAGTATAACTCTATATAATGAAATAAATATTTCATCTCATGTTATTAGCAAGATATATGATTTTCAGGTAAATATATTGGCATGATATTAGTAGCAGAATCAGCACAAAATGTGAAAATATGAATAAAGTGAAATATATATATAACTTTTGTATCTCATTGGAGTTTAGTATATATTTCTGTAGAGTTTAAGTTAAGTTGAGTATTGTAGGCCTTAGAAAATAAAAAATTAAAGTGAAAAATATCAGATATTTGAAATATTGCATTAAAAATTTACATTTTTTTACCTCCCAAATCAGTAGAGAAATAATAGAGGTATGGAAAATAATGCAATATAAAGAAAACAATATGAATGAGACCTACTCTCTACAGTGGTATTTACAGTAAGTGAGTTTTAAATATTCTTTGAATTGAATAATAATGAAGGCAAAACATTTAAAAACATGTGGAGTAGAGTGAAAGCACTCTCAGAGGAAAACTTGAAGATTTCAATTTCAGTGTAATGGAGAATCAATCTATCTATCTATCTATCTATCTATCTATCTATCTATCTATCTATCTATCTATCTATCTATCTATCTATCTATCTATCTATCTATCTATCTATCTATCTATCATCTATCTATCTATCATCTATCTATCTATCTATCTATCTATCTATCTATCTATCTATCTAATCTAATCTAATCTAATCTAATCTTTCTATGTCTGTCTGTCTGTCTATTTAGCTAACATCACTCCATGAATGTGGATCAATATAAGCATGCATGCAAATAAGTTGCCCTTCTCTGGATATATATACACCCCATGATCAGTCACTAAACAAATTCCTAACATTTTGTTTAGTACTTACAGAATCTGAAAATTTGACTGCAAAATGTACATAGACATATCTGAGGCCAAAAATATCTAATTTTTTTGAAAAAAGAAAAGTTGCTCAACTTGATATTAAATATTGTAAAATGCTACATAGATCTTACCCTTCTGAGCAAAGGACGCTACACTTCAAAACACATTTTGCATGATTTTTGCAAAATTCTAAAACTCATTAAAATGCATTTTTTAGAAATGTAGACTTTGGTGGTAACAGATTGAGAAAATAAGAAATGTGTTACTATTACTCCAGGGTAGTGTTTACCCTTGGAGAAAATTAAGACAGAATTAGTGATATAAATGGATCTAAGTAAGTCATTTTCTCAGCAATCTCTTGAATCTTAAGAGTTGTTTCATAAGTGATTTCTTGTGAGTTTTGTTGTTTCATGTAATTTTCTGTATAAATGTGATACTTTTACAATAAGACATCTAGAAAAAGTCTTCAGATAATAGAAAATGTTTATACAAAAAGAGTTGGAGGGATGCATTCTAGTTTTCAGTTATGACTAACATTCAAATCTAATAAAAATATAAATACCAAGTACTGTTTTAGTTCAATTGATGACAAAGCATTTTGGAATGGAAATACCCAGTAGATATTCAATTAGAGATATCAGCTAGATTAATGAATTTACAGGAGAAAGTTCATGTCCAGTACCATATGCCATAGTCTTTCCTTATCATCCATCATTGATTTGTGCAGTTTCAGTCAGATACAATGAATGTAAAAACATTACTTGCAGTAAAGTATTTTGAGAAAGAAAAGAAGACTGAGAAACAACATTCATATATATTTTAGTATAGTATGTTGTAGTTGTTCTGTTTTAGTATTGTTAATTTATACTGTAAAATTATACATAAAATTTATGAGTTAAACTTTATTATATTATGCATGTATAGGAAAACCAGAATACATATGGTTTAGTACTCTCAATAGTCTTAGGCATCCACTGAAGGTCATGGAACATATACTGCACTAGAGTTTTTAGTGGGAAGATGTTATTTGAAATCATATAGCTCAGTGAATACGTTGGGATATAATGATGGTGGAAAGATGTCTTAGTATTCATCTATAACAAGGATTTGTCAAAAGAAAATGTAAAGAAACAATCAGTGAGTCTGAGTTCAGAGCACCACACAGAATGGATGGTTTGCCAGAACAGAAAGATGTTCCAGAAGTGTCTAAACTGCTAACTGGAAAGCTTCAGTCAATTTAACCGACAACATAGCATTGTAACCAGATGTGGCATGAAGGAAATCATTGGAATATATAGAAGAATGATTGAGTTTTGGTTGGATATGGGGTAGAAGACAGAAATACCCCATTGTGGATAATTTCAGTGTATTAAGAAGTTAGATATTTGTTCTAGCTGTTATTTAATATTAATAGGTGAACAGGAATTTTGATTGTTTGAAAATAGTTTATAATGATGTCTTGTGCTAGAAATTGAAGTTAGATTAGTAGAACTGGAGTGGAAAATATGCTAGATTTGATGTGGGAGTCCTGAGGGACCATGTTATATTTGTGATCAAGAGAAGCCAAGAAACAGAAACAGACTATAGGTAAAAGCTCTCAGAAGACTGTATCTACGTCCCTGGCCATATATAACTCTCAGGTGCAGATACAAAGTACATGGGGAATTGAAGGTTAAACATCATGAGAGTTTTCCCTGAGAAAGACAGAAATAGAGAGATTCAAGAACTGAATTTGAATAAAAGTGAATACTTCCCATGAGAAACAATGAATTCTAAACCAAGTTAGGATTGAAGGAAGAATCCAAAGGGTAGTGGAAAGTGAAGGATGGGCTAGATGTACAGATTTGAGTAATTTTGTAGCTGATGCTACAAAATTACTCAATAAATTTCACTTAATAAATTGAGTGAAAGCAGGTAGTCATCAGATTGGAGTGATTTTAATCAGGATTCTAAAAATTGCTTCAATCATTTTCAATAGCAAATTTTATATTATTATTCCCACAGTATTGGGTGACTGATAAAGGTCAGACTACATGAATGAAGAGGAGGAAGAATTAGAGTTTGAATTGGAAAGAAGATCATCTTCACATATGTTAAAATGACCAAAAAATAATTTCCATGATGGTGTCCAGGAAGATTGATCCAAAGGGCTAAAGTCCAAAGAAGAATGAATTAGGAGTCCTTGAGAGTTAAATAGAATGAAATCCCTCCTCTGTAGAACTTATGTTTCTGAAAGAGAAGTGGAAATAATTGTAGAAGTAACAGTGAAGCAAGAAAACAGCTGCTGCCTTTTAGAGAGACACAAACACACCTCTTATTTTAGAGGGCTACAAAGGTGGTACCATCCTCGGGAAAAAATAACATTCAAGGAAGAACAAAGTTAAGAAAAAATTTAGAATGGAGTTTTCAGGGCTTAGAGATTTCTGATGACAAATGGCATGTTTTAGAGGTCATGCGGACAGGTTTTGGAGACAGCTTTGAGAGTGTACAAATCCCTGGGGCCTGAACCCTTGAATGTGTGCATCATGGCAAACCAGAACACAAAGAAGTGTTTAATTGATGTTGAGAGTGTTTTAGGAGGATTGAGTAATTATTTCTGATTACCATTTTCTTTTCAAGAGCTGGATGTGATAATGGTGCTCAGTATTAAGCCTAACAGAAGGGAGGTACAATAGCTGCAGGAGGTTCCTGAAGGCTGTTCTTTATAAAAAAGTGATGCTGTTGTTGCTATGCAAAGGACATTGGCTGGCTGTCACACAAAGAGCATTGCAGGCTGCCATTGGTTGGTGAATTTGACAGTTTGATTAGCACCATGAAAAAAGACCCAGGCATCCAGTTACCTAAGGTTGAATGTCAACTTTGGTTTTTGATCTGTAACTATCAACAGAGAATGAAATACTCACGTCAACTGACTCTGCACTTTGGGAGAGATGGCTAAAGAAATGGGTATCTGCTCAGCTGAACTCAGAACAAAAGGCAGATGGAGTAAGTGTTCATGGCACCTGAATAAGTTCATCATGTCCACACCTAGTTTGGATGTAAATGACACCACAGAAACTGGACTGACAAATTGTGGATAGCAAGCAGCCTTTCTTCTCTGTGAGAGAATCCTATCACTCTGCCCAGTGTGTCTTCAAAATCTCATCTTTCATAAATTTAAAGTTGATCACTCCAATTGAAACCATTCTGATTAAAATATTCTTTAAATATACTCACTCTTCAGGCTTCAAAGGAATTCTCTCACTTGATCATGTAATTCAAATCTTTCACTTCATTCTAAGATGATATTACAGTTATCTTCTAAGGCTTTTTTTTTTTCCTTGTGGACCAGTTACTTTAACAATTCCTTACTGTGCTCTGTGTGTTTACAACATGACACAAGTCTAGGCCTTATTTGCTTTGGTATCCATGGCATATAATGTGCACCTGATGAAGGTGTTCAAATACTGACTCTGATGTGTTGCTAAACAGAATACTAGAAAGTCTTCAGTACTCTTTTTCTCCCTGAGTTTTGGCACATGATATACACCACATTCTTCCTGGTTCCTCATTGCAGGATTTAGAACTCGAAGTAGCCTGGATTTGAAATATAAAGGGATATTTGTATATCTATTTCTTATCCAGATACTCAGATTCATCACCAGATGTTTGACCACACTTAGCTAATTGTACTAAATTGAGAATTACTCATAAAAGCCAGGAGTTGGGAACAGCCTCATTGATCATCAATAGGTGAGGAGATAAAGATATGGTATATGACAACAGTGGAATACTACTCAACTATAAAAAATCTGCTATCTGTAGCAACATGAATGGAACTAGAGGGTAATGTGTTAAGTGAAATAAGTCAAATGGAGGAAGACACTTCATGTTTTCACTTATAAGTACTAGATAAATGGGTTTTATTCTTCAGCAATCCTGTTCTTTCTCTGAAATCTTAGCTTTGTTCTAGACCCTACACTTTAAAGAATGACACAGTGAGAGGATAGAAAGCACATGAAATCATGTTTACCTAGAAAAGAGAAGGTTAAATTGGACATGAAAAGTGCCTTCAATCACTTGAAGGTCCATTTTGTGAAGGAAGGAGTAAATTTATTTTATGTTTCCACAGGGAACCACTAGTGTCGAAATCTAGAATTTTAAGAAGGCATTTTTTTTGTATCAATAGAAGAGGGGATATTTATGTTATATTGGGGAAAATGGAAAACTTTGCATTGGTAGGAAAATAGGGAACTTTTCTGTCATTAACAAAATGTCAAACACATGTTGAATGATACTGTTAAGGGAATTGATGCATTGGAGGAGGAAAAAAGTCTTAGAGTTGTTCAAGTCCATTGCAACTCAGAGATGATGTTGTACTATGCTCCCCTTGGATTTTCCATTGTTCTCTCAAGCCAAGCATATCTCAAACATAATTCATCATGTTCCTTTTTAAGCTGACTTTCCAGATGACTGCCCATCTGCCAATAGACTTCTACTCCTGCAGATCATCATACATGCTTGAAACTTCAGCACCAGCTCTGCCTCATTTTTCTCTTTTGTTTCTCATCTCTGACCAGTCTTCCAGTCCAGTCAATTGTCCCTTGCTATAGTTTCTGTCATTTATCCTTTATCCTTCCCATGAAAACTGCTGTGACTGAGAACCTTTTAAGATGAAATTAATCATGTCATGCTTTGAATCCAGATTCTTTCCCCACAACCCTTTGTAGTGTGTTAGAGTAACTTTAAACATTACACTTTGCTGTATGTAATAAATAGGCAGGCAAATAACAACTAGACAAATAAAATTAAGTTCTTTTCAACTGATTTTATACCACACTAAACTATCACCTCATCAACTCCTTTAGCCAGGACACATTATGTTAACAGCATCAACCCTCCATTAATTAGTGTTTGATTATCCCCTAAAATGCCTTTTGTGCAGAATTACAAGAATGCTTAGTCTTCTATAAATGTTTCTCCTTCCCTTATGTATGCTTTAGCTTTAAATCATTTTATGTATATGTGTATGTGAGTGTGTGTATGTGTAAGTGTAAAGAAAGTGGTTACATGACTGAAGTGGGCCACACACATGCTGACATGACCCCCAGACTGGGTCTCAGTTGGCTTTTGCAATACATCACTAACTCACCCCAATATAAGTTGGAAGGGAGGCTTCCATCTAATATAAAGGAAATCTGTATCCCTAGGCTGTAAGTCAAGAGGACTTTCCAGTCTAGCAGAGGGTCATATACATACATATATATATACACATATATATATATACATATATATATGTATATGTATATGTACATACACAAAGTTACCTTTCTATTTCTTCCTGGAGAAGTAGCTTTCACTTTTAAATTCTGTATGTGTGATTTTTCAGCACGCAATACGTTTTTATTCCATTTTATATGATGTTCATTATTAAATACTTAATATATGCTAAAAAAGATGACTCTCTTAAAGCAACACTTGCCTTCTAACCATTTAGAGACTTTGTTTGAATATATGTATCTATTTTATTTTGTTACAACCGTAAACATAATACTATTCCCATAGTAGACTCATTCTCATACTCTACTATGTGAATAATATTCACATAGTAGACTCATACTATGAGTAGACTCATAGTAGCACCAGCATCCACCTCACTTTATTTTTTGACATATGTAGTTATATTGTGAATTAAATCTGGAGGAGCCAGAAAAGGTGATTTTACAATTTAAGTGCCATAATTGTCTTGTGCATTGTCCTGATACAGCAATTATATGGAAGAAATAACTAGATAGTTCAATCTATTATAGTAACAAATATTATGGAAAAAAACATAAGATAGATAACCTCAAAAAATATTTACTGCTGTATAGAAAATTCAGGAAAGTCAAGTGAATATTGAAATTAGACAATGAAAATACCACAAGCACAATTAATTGTAATCAATAAAAATGTTAATTGCATTTTATAACCTAATTGCTGGCATTAAAATTGCATTAAAAGTAAAAATTCTGGCAGAGTTCAAAAATATTTAGTAGATCTATTTATAATTGTCATTAATTTAAATTGCTCAACCTCATTCAGCAAACATTTTGATTTGTACTCATGATTTATGGCTCCACACTTAGAAAAAATTCACACATCAATTAAAAGGGGAAAATTATAAAATGAGTGCATCTCCTATTTTGCTACTTGTCTTCCGAATATCAATTATCTTTTGATCTAATCAGCATCAGGGATAAATAAAATCTTCTAAAACAAGAAGAAAAGACATTGTTTTAAGTTCTGGTTTACTTTGTTTTGGTTCAAGAAAGGACCAGTTCCCATCAGTGAGTTCTTAAACATAACCTCCAGCAGAAGGTCTAGGTGGAGTGGTTATTTTACTGGAGTGGGCAACCACACATGATGGAGTGAATGCAGGGTGGATCACACCACTAGCTCACACCGATATAAGCTGGAGGGGAGGCTTCCATCTGGGGTAAAGGAGATTTGTACCCCTAGGCTATAAGGTAAGAAATCTTAACTACCCAGCAGAGGGTGATCTTTGCAAGCAACTTTCTAATCTCTTCACTTCTTGGTTACTTTCCAAGTGCATAAACATAAACATAAAAATGATACATTTATTCAAAATTCCTTATCTACTCCTCTCTTTCCAGCTACAAGCTTTATTAGGCACTTCATAATCTAGGGAGCAAGAGCAAATACCAAGAGTGAAGTGGAAGCAGGAAGGATCAAGGGAGCTGGAGGTGGTGCTATATGCACATAAGAACCTGGCCCTTCCCAACACCCAAGCCTCAGACAGCCTGGAAAAAATAAATCAGTCCAAAAATATTTACTCTACAACAAAATCATAGTCCAGGATAATTATATAACTACCGTCTGTGCATAATTTAGAAGTTGAACTAAACAAATATTCTTTCAAAGATAAGTAGGCTTGGCGAATTATTTAGACTTATAGGACTTATGTAGACTTGGTGACTTGTTCAGGTGAAAGGTTTCCCAACCTTAGGTTGCTTAAGGGGCCATACTTGTTGCATCATATGGTGAACATTACATGTGTTACACTGAAGAGTCAATTTAATGCAGTCTGATAATTTGCTTTATTCTTTCACTCTTTTGAGAAATTGAGTCTAGTGCTCAATTTTTGTAATAGTTTTAAATTAGAAAAAAATTCTTTTGATATAGATAATTTGTTGGTCTCACAAACAGTAAAGGGATGCTTGTTTACTGTGGTTTGATTTTAATATTAAAGCTAAATAGTTTGTTCTTCAACTCTCTCAAATGTCCTGTGAATAATTCATATTATCCAATATATACCTCCTTTTAATTTGGTATCACTAGAATGCTTTTTTTTAATAGACTGAATATGTAAGTGGTTTCTTTTTATCTGAAGAATGAATTCATCTGAATGGAAATCATCTTTTAACTTCTTGCTTTATTTTCCCCTTTATTAGCCAGAAAGTAAGGAAATAAAGAATCATTTTTTTTCCCTTTTGGTCATCACGTTCTTTTATCACAAAATAGAACTTTATATTCTCCTGGTGATTAATGTATTGTAGAATGTGAAAACTCCTCCTCCTACTTAATTTTTATCTGCTTTTGGTTTTGTCTCCCCTTAATAGTTTTATCCACAATAAGAAAAAAACTGGCTTCAATTCCAGATATTTTAATTTGTTCATTGTCACTGTGGTTCTCAAATGTTCATGGTGTCCAAAGAGTTTTTTAAGGAGCTGTGGTTAAGAAGAGACATCCTTTTCACAAATGTGAAAAGAAAGGCAGCTTTTGCTGGGCATGGTGGCATGTACCTGTAATCCCAGCTACCGGGGAGGCTGAGGCAATGCTGGGCAACATAGCAAGATTTAGTCTCTTAAATTTTTTTAAAAAAAGATTAATTAAATAAAAAGGCGTCTTCTTCATTTTCACTGTGGTTCTTAAATGTTCAGGGTGTCTAAAGAGTTCCCCAAGGACCTGTAGTCAAGAAATATCTTTTTCTTTCTTTTTTTTTTTTTGCAGACATTCTTTTAAAAAATGTGAGAGAATGGCATTTTAGGCATTTTTCTTCTCCATCTGAAAAATTCTCAAGGTTCTTCTTTTGATAAAGTAATTGTAGGTGTTTAACTTCATAGTTACGCAGAACATTAATCCCAGCACATGAATAGTACACTTTGATGTTATTTATGACAATTATACACCAAACATTCATTTGAACATCTTAGGAAAATCAATCTAATAAAGGGTGTGAGTGAGATTCTTTCTTGGCTTAAATACAATAGGTGTGATATAAAATTAATGACTTTAAAATGTTCAACAGATTTTCTTAATGTAAAGATTTATTCTTCTCACTAAGCAAGTGTGTTTTATAGCATTTTCTTATGAAGTATTTTAATTCGTAACTTTTTCTTTAGGAACACTATCTTAATGTCTTTATAAATGTATGAAAATGCTGAGGAAATCCTTTAGTCTTAATACTTTCTACAATCCTGGTAAGGGGATCGTTATAAAGTCAGCATCTTTTTTTTTTTTTTTAAAAAGAAAGAAAAGATAATGGTGAACAGTAATTATTGGAGATTTAGCGACAGCAAATTTTAAAAATGCCCTTTTTGTTAAAGCCGCCTAAAAGTAACGAAAATTCTGATATCTCTTGTAAATAATTTTGGGAAAGGATAAGGCAAAGTGTTTTTCCAGAATGCTATTTTTAAATACTTGAATTAGTTAAGTAATGATGATGTCTTATTGGCTTAATCTATTAGGTGAACAGATTAAGCAATCATAAAATGTAAAATATAAGAATAAATTATACCGACACATGTATCCCCAAAATAGATGGTGCAGAGTAAACATAGGCATGTTGAAATAAATTGGAACTTTGAACTTGAATCCTTTTTCATCTATAAATATTTATATGCCCCAGTTTTGTTTATGACCAAACAAAAATGAGAGGCAATTATATATATTCTATTACATGTATACATATATGTAACATATACATATACGTAGGTAGATATAATCCCAAATATATATGTATGTATATATCCTCCATCTATGTATCTTATCTATCCACCTATCAATCTGTGTGTATGTGTGTTGTATATAGCAGTAGTCTTTACCATCTTTTCTGAATGTCTCTTCAAATAAGAACACAATACACCTCAGTTTTCAGAGTTTTAGAACCATAGCAAATCAAGTATACAGAGTTTCCTTTACCTCTTGTTCCCTTGTTTACAAAATCTCCCCCACTATCAACATCTCACCCATTAAAGTCATACTAAGTATGTTCCAGTATGCAATGGAGAACAAATGCTCCTTTTTGAATCTGTAGTCTTCTTGGTCAAAACAGAGAATAAGATACAACCTTCAAGAGCAGTGTTGCTTCTGGCTTGTGTTATTTATTGGTGACTACTGTTTGAAAGCCTGTTTGGTAGTATTCAAAGCAAATAAAAAACCAGTTTTCTATATTGCAGACTATTTTCTATATAAGGTTTGTGCTCAGACAATAAAATCTGTTCTGATTTATTTGGCATGTACAAATACAAAGCTATTTTACTGAAGCTGTTTATTTCTGGCTTATTGGGACCATGTTTCGATGTATAGTCATTGACTGTGGATTAGCTTATTGCTTCTCCCTAAAAGTGGGGGTTTTTACATGCTTCCAGGCATAAGCAAGTTTTGCAGGGCAACAAAGATATCCTATAAAATAAAACCATCATCAATCAGGAAGTAGGATTTAAATCAAGTGACCATTTACTCCAGTTCCTAACGTTCCTGGCTTATAAAGAAAACTCAATATGCAAGGTTAGCTTTGCTTTGTAAATACTATGTAAGCATTATGACACTTGATTATTCAATTCTTTTTTTTCTTTTTTGATGGGCAGATATTCTGAAGAATTCTTAGATTTTGTGTATGTGTGTGTGTGTGTGTGAATTCTGAGACTTTTTAAGGACTTATGTATAACACTTTCTTGGCACCATAGACAAGTTATCTTATTAGGTCATTATTTATTTAACAAATATATTTTGCTAAAATTATTGAACAGATATGCTTTGTTAGAATAAAGGGAAACAAACACACAACCCTCAGAAAATTTCAAAGAGTGATGAATACTTTGGGGGAGAATATAACAATGATGTGATGGGGTTTCTGGGCACAAGTGAGGTGGATATAGAAACAATTTCCATACAGGGACTGTTGGGAAGATGTTCTGCGAACAGAGTTGCATGCAGACAATGCAGAAACATCAAAACTGCTCTGTTTGAGGAACAGCACTCTACAGTTTACATCAGCATTACTCAGATTATCCCATGAATGTATCTGTAGAAATCTTTTTTAAGTCTTCATATTGTTTCCTTATTTTGATAACAAAATCAAATCGTTAAATTAAAGCCTTCAATCATAAAGATCTTTGAGCCTTCATAGTACCCATGTCATAAAATCATCATTAATGTTCTGTTAGAGTCAAGCAGATAAATACATTTATCAATGAAGCATGAGGCATTTTCTAAGGGAAAGAACTAGTTGAAAGGAAATGAAAGACACATAAGAACAAGAAATTCCTTTGATCCTATTTGGATTGAAATTTTTTAGGGGGGTCTAGTTAAAGGAGTTATTAAACAACACCTCAAGTTTACAGGAAAGACAAAATGTAGGTCCTACACATTTTCTAAAAAGCTTTTAAATTGGGGTATTATTGATTCATTGCTGCTGCTGGAGCCAAACTTGCATTAGGAGAGGTTTTTTCCCTCCAATTGCATTCACTTTCTTAGAATCTTGTCAATTTTTAAAGCTTTGAAGAGTTCATTTTATAATGTATGCATTTAGATTAGAAAGCTGGAGAAAAATACAATTATATTTACACAGATTCAATTTCAGTGAAAGAACCTCCCATCATTAAAAGAAAAAGAAAAATTTTAAAGAGAATTAAAAAAATAGATTTGTGGCTTCTTTGAATGTATACATACTACCCCCAGTTTAGAAAGTGTATCCTTAAGGCCAGTGACCCAGTTCCATCAAAGACTACCAGAGTGTTACTATCAAATGAGGAAGGATGCTTGAATGTTATTCTGATTTTCATTTTTAGGTCATAGAAAATTACCAATTCTCTGGAAACAGTAAGTCTTATCTTTATGACTTGCTTAACACACATTTGGCTTTCATCCCACTCTATGGAAATGTGCTCTGTTAAACTTCTAAAAGACACCAGGTGCAGAAAAACCAACCAACATTTGCCACCTTCAACTTGAGCCTGCAGGGAGGTGTCATAGATTTTTCAGGTTATTGGAAATCAATGCTAATCGGAATTTTTTTCGAAGCAGCAGAAATATAACCTGGAGCAGCCTTGCAGACATAGCTTGATTTAAGTTTCACTGTCTTCCCACTGAACTAAATGTTGTCAGGAGATGAATATTTTTATCAAGCTTATATTTCAAAGGAAGATGCTACTCCTTGAATTTGTACCCTATTTCCAAGAGTCTGCGAACCTGGAGAACTAATCATTGCTGGTTGATGGGATGCAGAAAGCAATAAGATTTTGCTTTGTGGCAACATTCAATTGATGTTTTCTGAATCGGTGATGCTCAAATAACAATGCCTGTTGAAAAGATTACATATGCATTTTTGAAAGGATAATTGACCTGGATTTCTACTTACACACACACACACACACACACACACCCCATCAAAAACAACAAAAAACACAAGGAGTCCTGGAAATCTTTGCTGGAAAAACATGTACCTGATGCATGTCTGGACGCTTCTGGAATAGAGGAATGTCCAGTGGAAGCTCCAAATTCAAGAGACCCCAAAGATACTGAATGCATTTCAAAGTCCAAGAATAACAGAAGGAAGGAAATCCAAAACTGTCTTTGAAGCATGGTTGTGAACATTTAAACTTACTAAGTAGTGGCTCATCTTACAGATCCAAATGCCTTTAACATTTTATATCTGGAATAATTTGTTGGCACACAGCATAGGCTGTGCTTGCTTCTAGCACGATGTATCATTTCTAAAGATGCAAATTCCTTGGTTGCCAACAAAGTGGTCCTGGAGGAAGTGAATCCTGATTAAATTTAAAGGCATCCTTAGAATTGGGTAATTACTATGGTTTATAAAAATGTAGCTGTTTGTGTTCCATTCTTTATGACTAAAAGAGGAAAATGCATTTTAATTCTTAAGGCTGCTCAAGTACTGTTGAGGTGATGTATTTATGTTGTGAAATTATACATGAAACCAGAAATGGCCCAGGTGCTCACTAGAATAGTCTCAAATATTATTTAATTGTGAAACAGCTTGAGAAGAAATAATTTCTGCCAGGAAATATAATGTTTTGTTATTAACCCACAGTTTTTACTGTTCCAGCTGTTTATGTCTCAAGGTCCACTACAATTTTTTTTTTTTTTGCTTATACACAGAATTGAATTGCTTTTTAAATTTAAGTCCACAATCAATTAATTAAAATCTAAATAAATAAATAAATTTAAGTCCAATAATGACCTATACAATTTTAGAATTGACCTATAAAATTTCATGTTGGCATGAAGCATCCTACAAAAAAAATACTCCTTAGGGGTGATTTCTTAAAGATCTTGGAGGTGATTGGCTACAAAAACCTGTGTTTATGATTTCCAACCTTCAGTCCTGAATTGGAAGTTCACAGGATTTTAGCTTCCTGTTCATGAATCCCATTTTCCAGAAATATTATAGACATACGCTTTTCATTTGTGTCAGGGATAATTTAGCATGGAGCAAACTAAAACCTAGAATTTCTTGCTCCAACTTCTTAGTCTACAGACAGAAAATGTGACTATGCCAAAAATCGATTAAACTCTGAAGGTAAAGAGGATTGTGAAAATCGTTTTAGTGCTGGTGTCCCTTCATCTGGCACAGACATGAAGTTCCTTCCTGGAGCTCTTTATACTAACTTCATCCATAGTAACAAGCTGCTAGGTATCTGAATGAATAAGATGATACGTGTCCTTTAAGATCATGGTGTTCTTTCTGGGTTCTTGCATTTTTCCACAAATTTTAATCAGCAGGCTCTCTGTCAGATTCAGATGCTTTCATTATATACAATACATATTGTATATAGAGAAAAATATGTATAATTCACGTTCCAGTCCTCCTGGTACTACAGTTTGCCCTTTACACAAAAGAGGCCTGTTCCTTGCTCCGCTTAACCTGATACAAATGAATGGCTTTCCTCGCTGTCCTGGTGGGGTGAACCCGATGAATCTGCTGGCCTGCCAGCAGGTGCACTGGGACTCTTCTTATACACTGTTAATCATGTGGGAGGAGCACAATCTGCAACTGCGGACAGCTCCCTGCCCACCTCACTCTCCATAACCAATGAGCCCCTGCCCTTTACTTGTTAACAGAAAAAGGGGAACATGTCTCTTCCTGAGAGAAGAGGGCTGCTATTACATCCACTAGTCTGGCGAAGTAGAACTGGCTCATGACTTGAGCTCCCCTAGCCCAAGTCCTATTAGTTCTATGTTCTTCACCCCAATCATGACATGGCTCCTTCCATTTCTAGGTTTATTGTTCCTACCATGCATAATCTGCTGCATTCAGGAGCGAATTTAAGGGACCAGTCGTCAGACTTTCAACCAATTCCTCTTTCACCCTTACCGGCCACTTGGCACAACTCTGGACACCCGTGACACCCTTTGCTAAACCTTACCCTGGTCTAGGACCCCCAGACTACAAATCTGAACCCATTCATCAGGAAGTAGCCGATAGGTTTCATAGCCCTTCACCATAACAAAACTGGATTGTAAGATTGGCAAGGAGGGCCCAGCCTTGCAGGCTGCCAACAAAAGCCCAAACACCTTAAGACTACATTTACTTTCCCTAAAGCCTAATAAGATCAAGAAACTTCCACCTTGTCATTCACATCCCCTTCCAGCTAACAAGATCTAGCTGGCACTTAGTAACAAAAAAACTTTAGTGGAAAGTTTCTAAATTTTTGTCACCCCACCCCTGGTCTGTAGATCACTTCCCTCCAAAACTGGAACTGTGCACTGAGATATCCTCAGTTACTCTTGAACGAGTACCCTGTCATTCTATATTCTGTATATATGTATATATATAAAACATGTTGTTTTCTAGATAAAATCTCTTTATGGAAAACCTTAATATATTTAAAGTAGTCTTACAATATGTCTATAAATAGTACAATAAGTTCTGGAGTCTTATTATTAATACTTTCATTATGCACAGATACTGTGACGTATATATTTTTAATAACACTTTCTAGCTGTAGGTAGCATATAAAGTGTAATTAAATTTTCATATTGATCTTTTATTTAGCGATATGCTAAAACTTCCCTTATAATTAAATAATTTATCTTCCAGATTATTTTTAATGTAAATATTAATATTGGATATAATAGGGCATTCCTTTTTCTTCCATCTGAAATGTGTGTATTATCTTTTTACACGTCTTATTGAATTGTTAGGACATATGGTATATGTTGATTGGGTAAGATATTAACTGCTGTTTTAGTGCTTATATCACATCGTTATTTTGTTACTAATATTTGGTACACTAGTACAATTATGCTATAGTATTGCTTACTGTGCTTGGATAATATCAGATTTATTAGATCAAGACTTTTTTAGTTAATCTGATTTAAAGAATATGATATAGTCACATTAATTTGTTAATTATTTTAAAATAACTTCTATTAGGACTAAAAGTTAGTGCTAATATATGTATAAAACTAGCTATATATTTACTTAGCTCATTATTTAATTTAGATGATGCATATTAAGCATCATGGACATATACAGATAGCAAATGATTCACATGTATAATAGCTAAAGATGCACATTTTTCAGAGCAATGAATTTTGGAAAACATCAACATGAAAATGGTTATCACTAATCTTAACAGCACATTTGTCAAGGGAGATATTTTCCCCCATATCATACATGTGGTCATCACCAAATTGCCAGTGAAATCAACAAGATTGTACTAAAGTCTTGAGGATTTCTTAGGTCTTTCAAGGGAAAATAATGTTCATTATTGCTTCCCTATGAAGAGAGTAAAAAGAGATATATGCAAGTTAGACTCCCTCATCTTCCTCCTCTGACCTTTATCCCTATCTTCCTTATTTTAAAATTATCATTTGGATCATGGTGGAAATTGAATTTTGAAGAAAATATTTCTATGTAAGTAGTCATTGCTGGCAGGAGTTCAAAGTGAGACCAGTAGAAGTTTACAAAGGAAACAGACTGTTCTTGTAAGATTTCATTTAGATTGTAAGATGTTTCAATTGGGTTGTAGCAAGATCTTGGAATTGACAATGATACAACTTTCTGCTTTATATTAAGATAGCTGTCATTTTTGAGTTCTCTTTAGCTTTTTTCTTTCCTGGAAATGAAAAACCACGTTTAACCTTACTTAGATGATCAATTTCTGCTGCATCACTTTCCATTCATGTCCGGAGAGGATCATGATATTGAAATAATGCTTTTATGTAAGTATTCCCTGGTCACCTGGACTTATCATTCCGACGTGAATTAAAATGACATTGAAAAATGGCTGACTGCACAAAGTACAGGGGAAAACTGAGTAGGCAAAAAATATTTTGAAATTCAACTACTTTATTAAGTTGCATACTATAGCATTACTTGTATTTATAGACATTGTATAACAAATGCCTAGTTTTGAAAATGGATGCCTCTTCCAGATATTTCCTCATTCATTTAAGAAAAATAATATTAGAAGTACTAAAAAGTACTTATTTAGTATTCCAGGAATCTATTTTTTTGTTCAGATTTAAGGCTGGACCTTACAACAATTTAATTTATTTATTTTTGATTTATTTTTTATTTATGTATATTTCACATCATTTCAGTCCATGGGGGTCACCCACCACCTTTTTGAGATGTTTTTATATCATCTGTCTTGAAAAAGGTTAATGAGTTATTGTTCTATTGATCCAACATCTTCCAGCCTATTGGGGATAAAAGTGGCATCGGATTTTATTGAAATTCAGTTTTGTTTTGAAGCTAAAACTGTGTATCTTTGTACATAAGAATAAAAATAAAGTAACTCAACATAATCAAATGATTGCAGCAACCATGTGATTTCTATGCATTTGGGACAACCTTCCCTCTCTTTTATAACTTAAAATCCTACCCATTTTCATGAAATCCATTGCTACTATTTCTACAGAATACCAACCTGCCTTGAATAATGCTGTTCCATTCTTGGAAATTTATCAGTCTTCAGTATATATCTCCTATTTCTAGTTTTAAATATTGATCTCTTGAGCCTTCAATTTCTAATTTAAAAAAATAGATATTTAGGAACAGTTTTAAGTTTACAGATGAATTGAACAAAGAGTACTGAAATTTTCATATATCTCTCTGTCTACATTGTATCCTCCTGGTAATAATTTACATAAGTGTGCTATTTTGGTTACAAAAGATGAAGCAATAGTGCTTATTATTATTAACTAATGTCTGTTTTACAGTTTTATTGGTTTTGACATATGTATTATGACATCTTGGTTACTCCACATCTTAACAATTATGAATAAACTTGCTATCAAAGTTCATGGTCACATTTTTGTGTGAATACAAGTTTTGACTCATCTGTATAAAAACCAAGAAGTGAAATTATTGAATATTCATAAAAAAACTTGCAAAAATTTTGACTGAATCTGAAGATGTAATGAGGAAAGCTGTCATCCTAATAATATTGAGTCTTCCTACCAGTAAGCATTAATATCTTTCCACATATATATCTTTGATTTCTTTAATCAGATTGTAGTTTTTCCTATTACAGATTATACATTCTGCCAGAATTATCCTAACATCTATGTTTTGTTGCTAATTTAAATTGATCATTGTGTTTTTAAATTTACGATTCCAGTTGTTCATTCTTGGGATGCAATAAGGAAGTTGACTTGTTTATTAACCTTGTTTTTTCAACTTTGCTATACTTGCTTACCAGTTCCAGGAGGATTTCTTTCTTGATTTTATTTGTGTGAGAATGTCTAATGCTTTTATTTCTATTTATGTCTCAATGAAAGAAGTCAGTAGTACACTAAATCTAACATGATGAATGGGCATTTGTTACTTTGTCAAGCAATTCTTAAATAACAGGCCATCTGAATTACATGTCAGATGCTGTACCTTATTTTGAGGGTGTGAAAATGAATACCTAGGTTACATTTCACATGCATCTATACAAAATTCTAAAATTATGCTATTAAGTACCTATAGATGCAGATGATATCTTAGCCTGTTCTGCTATAACAAAATACCGAGACTGGGGGTCTTAAAAACAATAGAAATGTATTCCTTATATTTCTGGAGGTTGGAAAGTCCAAGTCAAGAAACTAGTGGGTTCAGCTTCTACCGAAAACCTCTTTTCTTGTTCATAAATGGAATCTTCTTTAGTTCTCATGCTGATCTCAATGAATTATTATTATTTTTATTACTGTATTGTCCAAAACAAAACAAAACAACTAGATGTTGTTTCATCAGCCATGAACTTAGGAGCATTGCGTATAATCACAAGAGCCTCTAAGGTTATGATAGAGATCCAAGATAAGCTTTCTTTTCCCTTCTTTTTTCTACCTTAATGAATATTATGGTAGTGGTGATACCCAGTAAATTCTCCATTTGTGTTTACTTGTGGTTTCTATTCAGCAGTAATTTTTTTTACATTTACAATGAATTAACTTCAGATCATAATTGACATTGAGGCAGTTATTTTACAATATCTAGTTGTCTCTTAAAAGTCACATATTTTCTTGTATTTCTTTGTATTAGATGTGTGCTTGTATTACTTATGAGAAAGTACATCAAAACATTCTAGCCAATTCATCTTACCTTTTGATTTATATACATTTATAATATTTTTTATTGTTAATCACATTTATCTTCATCCTCTACTTCTGGCCTAAATCATTTGTGTGCTAGACTTTTAAATGTAACTAGCCTTGGAAAGAAGAATTTTATACCTGGTATGGTTTATAATCGCCTTTTCTACTGAACCTTTATCATCCCAACATGCTTGCTAATTACTGAGATAAATTATTTGACCTGACATCTGAAAATCTAAAATGTTATCAGAAAATAGTTTGTAGTGCATGAAATGCATAAATCTTTTGTCACTTGAAGGATACCAGCTACAGATAAACATTTGTAAGAATATGCATGTGATTTCTTTTTTGTTGTTGTTGCTTTGCTTGCTTGCTTGCTTGTTTGTTTTGCCATAGAAAAATCTCCTTCTACATGGTAAGTCATACTTGGCTTTGACTGACCTCCTAGAACTTCTTAAATGTTCTCTGAAAAATCTGAGTAAATGATTTTATTTCCCCCTCTAGTTTTATTCTAGTGGGGTAATAAAGTAAAGACTCCACATTTTAGTTTTATGAGTGTCTCTTCAGGCAGTTCTGGGATTTCAGTTAATGGTCTGATTTACTAAATTGAATGTTTGTAGTTTATTAAAGGCCATACTTTTAAAATGAGTGAATATGAGAAAATACAATTATTCACATAAGAAAGGAAAGTACAGAGCTAATAAGGATATCTGTGCTAGTCAATATTCTAAGAATACTAATCCTCACAAAATGCACATAATTTTATATTAGAATTGAAGTCACTGCATTTTGCATCTTTAGTTAAAATCTGACTTAAGCACACAAAAAAATCAGTTCTCCAATAAAAGCATTTTACATATATATAGACACTGATCAAGGCATGCTGCGTTATTCCTATCAATTTGAGACATCGTGCAATTTAAAATTTCAGTTAACTTCTAAAAGATAATTGTATATTTAATTTCTTTCAACAGATGATAAAGTATGACAAAAATTAGTATGTCAGCAGAACTATCTTTTTTGTATTAAATATATTGTCTAGAATTGGGAGGAATCATAGGTCAAACTCTGCTACCAGAGCACGTGACATAAATGCCAGGTCTTGGCCAGTGTACACACACACGTGTATATATCTGTGTGTATGTGTGTGTAGATATCTTTACAGCATGAATTCCATTTCTGAGAGGAGTCACCACATGCTTAAATGTCTGTCAACAGCAGTGTTTCCTTTTAGCTGAGGTGTTTCAGTGCTCTTTGATCCGGTTTTGTATTTTACCTTATATATTGTGATCTGTTTGGAGGAAGGTATGAGATAAAAGTTAACATATATTCTGGTGTGTGATTGCATCTTGTTTCAAATGAACCATCTTCCCTTCTCTCTAACTCTTAGGTGTAAAACACTTTGTCGAAAACAGCGTTTTCCCTTTCCTTGCCTAATAGGGTTGGGGATTAAAAGTGTGCATTCCCAAGGAAAGGATAAGGAGAAAAATGAGGTCTTTTTGAGCTGAAGGGTATCATTAACTGAGACACTGCTGAGATTGCAGCAACTCACCACCACTATGTCAACCCAAAAGAAAAGAAAAAAAAAAAAAAAAAAGCTTTAGGAACTGTGAAGGAATCATACCTTTAAAGGAAAGATGAGCAGTGTCAGAAGAAATCATGAAAAATGCTGTAACTATTCTGGTTGATAGTATAAATCATGAATAAATCATAGCCTGCAAGAGAAGCATGAAAATAGGTTGGTATCTAGGACATTGGATGCTGAATTCTTCGAGAAAAAGAGGTGATACTCATCTTGTTCCCTGTATTTCCCACAGTAATGAAAAGGACTGATGTGTTCAAATCACTGAGTTCTACTTGGCTTTAGTAAGAAGATTTTGTGTTTCTGAAGGCGGGCTTAGTTTATTTCTTCACATTTTAGAAATCTGTTCACTTGGCTTTAGTCAATGTCTACCTCTTTTATCGCAGAATGTTTGTATACAAACTGAAGACACCTGCAAATATTGACTAGTATCTTGTGTGTTTTCAAACCAAGACTTGCCCTCAATTAATGATTGAAATGATTGATTTCTCAACTGCCTAAATTATTTTATAATATATTCTGATGATTAGACTTACTATCCTCTGATCTCAAAGGCATAGACTTAAATTTAGAAAGTTTGGACATAGTATTGAAATAGTTTAGATTATCAGTTGCATCAAGTTAAGAGTTAATAGTTTCTTCAGTCAATAAGGATGAAGAGATAGACAAATCTCACAGGAATGTGAGATAAAAGGCTGTACTATTTTATGTATTCTCCTATTGTAAACTCAAGTTGAATTCCTTAATTTTATTTGTAATTAGACCAGTTCCTGTTGTTTCATAAATCTTAGTATTTGTAGATGTACAAATATAGGGCAACTCAAATTCAAATTAAAAGTCCATCATTGCATAAGCACATACATGTAGATTTCTCTCCTCCATTCACTCTATAATCTAAATCTCATGCTTTTTTCTGACTCCATTTATAAACACTTGGCACTGCCACAAATCTTCAGTAGATTATGTATACACTTTGAGTACAATGAAAGCAAGAGCTGTATTGTTTCCTTGACTGCCAAACTCGTTGTCAAAGAGTTGTGAAGAGATAGTTTTGATAGTAATAGATGAAAGTTGAGTGTCTGCCAGGGTTTGATTTGAAACCATGCCTTCTTTCATTATTTTATATTCTGCCAAAAGAGATGTCCAAAATTAAGTCTCTGCAACTTGTTTCTAAACACTTTTAATTGGATTATTTTAATGCAAAAATAAAAAGCTCCACTTGTCTGCTAGATTTGTAGATTTAGCAGATACTAACTTGAAATCAGAGGAGTTATTATTTTATGAGAAATGTAGGAGCATTAAGTCATATTGGTAATACAATGTTATTTTGGAGGAAATTTATCTTGTGTGGATTTACTAGATTTAGTTCTTAGTGTGAAAGGTGGAAGGAGATTTCAGGTAGAAGATTTCAGGTCTCTAGAACTTTCTGCAGTAAGGGATAGTAATATTTAACAGAGATTAAATCATTCAACATCGTTTCCACAGTTTTCCATCTCCCCTTTCTAGCAAGCTAGTTTTATGCATACTGTTAAAAGACTTAAAAATACATCTTCTAAGATCAGAAATAAGATAGAGATGTCCATACTCTTCACTTCTATTCAACATTGTTTTGGAGGTCTATGCCAGGAGAATTAGACATAATAAAGTAAATAAAAAACACCCATATTTCAAACTTTGTTCACAAAAATTGATTTTGTATATAGAAAAATATAAGAAATGCATGTAAAACTATTTGAACTAATAAAATTCACTAAGATAGTAAAGTACTATGTCAATAAAAATATAACAAAATAAAATATCTAAAAATTAAATCTCATTTAATTTAACATCAAGAAAGATGAAATATGTATGAATCCATTTAATGACAAAAATATAAGACTACACTGAAGACTATATATGCCATTATGTCATTTAGAAAAATATAAAAAAATTGAAAGGTAGCCCATGTTTCAGAATAATAAATATTATTAAGATGACAAACATCCTTTAATTGATCTAGAGATTTTATGCTATTTCTAACAAAATTCTAATTGATGTTTTTGGGCAGATATTGAAAATCAGTTTTTTAAAATTTATATGTAAATGCAAGAAAACAAAAATCATGTAGCATAATATTGAAATAAAGAACAAAATAAGAGTACTTAAACTTCCCAATTTTAAAATATTGTATGCTTCTAGTAAGTAGATGCATGTGTGCAAAATAGAATTCAGAGTCTGAAAATACACTATTACTTTTATGATCAGTTGAGTTTTGAGTACCAAGATAATTCAATAGGGGAAAAATTGTCAAATGACTTAGTGATATGTGTTAGCTAGATAGCTAGATGACTAGATGAATCGGTGGATAGATAAATTGTTGAAAGAATGTAGATAGCTGGAGAAAACAAATAAGGGATTATGCATATGGTTGTTGATTATTGTTGATACTGTTATATAATAAAAGTGAGCACATGGATTAGTTGTTATTCTTACCAAATTTCAGTATACTTGAAAACGTTCAAACTTTTAAAACAAATGAATAGAGGTTAAAAAAATGCTATCTATTGGCCATTTTACTAGCAAAGCCAAGGATTTTTAAGCCAGTAACCTATTTAGGGTGTGCTCTCCTGTAACCTCTCTGAAAGTGAAGAAAGCAATATAGGAATATAAGGGAAACTAAGGAAGAGTTTGATTTCAAGAGAATCCTATCCTCAGCCTTAAGGCACTTTGACACATAAATTGAAATATAAGCCTACATTTATTTAAATTCCTTGAATACTTGCATCTCCCTTCTCATTGACAGTAGAGAACTTTGACATCAAAATTGTCATCATTTTCAACATGAACAGTGCTTTACATTGAAATCAGTTCCATTAGATTACTGGTTTTATGTATTTTCTTTGCAGAATAATTTTCGATGCTCAGTCACATAACATCCTTCCATTTTCCTCTGCTTTGTCTCACAGACTTTTCACTAGAACCTGATAAAATACCTTTCTCAGAGATATGAGTGGAAGACAAAAAGGCAGGAAATAGAAGTTCTCTCCCTTTTAATTTTGTTAACTAAGGGTCTAGTTATTGCCTTTTTATAGCTAGTTCTGTCAAACATGCTCTATCAACACAAAGGAATTTAAGAAGTTCAGACGTTTGCTGTATATAGCTCAGAACACATGGAAGGATTAGCAATAATAAACTGACAGCAGTACAAGAGGATGTGCAATGATGTGTCAGCATGAACAATAACAAGGGCGAAAATGTGCGTGCGTGTAGATTAATGTGATGGGGACTTGAGAAGACACTCCCATAGTAACAATATTGGCAAGAACTGGTGCTTTGCAGCTAAACAGTACATTGAAAATACAAAAATGCCATGTAGAGGTTTTGTGTGTTTGTGTGTGTGTGTGTGTGTGTGAAGGCAATGGTGATTTGGTAAAAATATTTGGTGGAAATCTGGAAGATAATATAAGAAAATATAGACTGTCTCCCAGCTTCAAAGCAGGTATGCAATAATTTTTACAGCAGCATAACTTTAACTGAAAGGAGAACATATAACTGAACAGTTTGAACTTTCATTGTATACCATAGCTTCTAATTCATCATATTAGACAACCATAGCTTTTGATCATCAAATTGAAAAATATACAGATGGGTTCCAGTAAACTTTGAAGGCTAGCGATTAGAAAGTGGTTCTCTTCCCCATAAGAGAGTATAGATAGCATATGTTAATAAAATAAAATCTCATTAAAATTTCCCGATGAAAAGATGCTCTTGATTCTTTGAATTTTTTCTTTTGACGATCATTATATTCAAGACATCAAGTATTCTCAAACCAACTCCCTCCTTTTCCAGTGATGCTGTGTGAGAGCTAAATAAGATAGGCATTAGACATTTGCTGGAACACACAAAGAAACATAGCAAGAAAAGAGTATTGCTTTCCTATTTGTGTTGCATAATATAGAAATATGTCAAGTGTGCTGCTCTCTGAGTTTACAATATAGCATTTTTCATATTGGATTTGTTAGATTGTCTAGCCAGTTGTTTTCTAGCATTTTGTTTCACAAGCAATGTGACTTTTTCCCAATTCTTTTACAGAAACATGTACATTTCCATTATCTAGTTAGAAAAAAATGAAGGCCTCAGATATTCAATGACCTATATAAACCTATAGTCATTTATAGTCAAGACAGAGTTCGAATTCAGAACTCTGTCCTAAAGATCTCATCTGATTTTGCTTTGCTGTCGTATCCTTTCTTTCCCCCAGTTGTGAGAAATTAATTTGAGCTAGGAACTGGTATGGAAACATTTTGTGCTTTCTAATTAAAAAATCAAGCTAATATTACATTATAGGCATGAAAGTAATGCAATAATAATCTTTGAAAACAAATACTACACTTAAGTAATTGAATACCATTAAGCTGAGAAACTAGATATATTCACCAAATATGAAATACTACAGCTGCTATAACAATCCTCTCTCCTCCCCTCCTTCATATATATATATATATATGTATATATGTATATATGTATATATGTATATGTATATGTATATATATATATATATATATACACACACATATATATATATACACATATATTATGCAGTTCAACTAGAAAGTGTTATTTTTCTTCACATGTAGTGTATAATTATTTCAAAAAGTTTAGTTTTTAAGATAACTACGAATCTTAAGTGGTACATTTTATATTGAATGCCTAGAAAATGATATTTGCAAAAAAAGCTGTACACATATTTTTATATTTAGTACTATACCTATACATGAAGAAATTACCTAGAATATAGACAGATAAGTTTAGATTTGTATATTTTTTTTCAAATATTGAGGAATATAGTTAAAATAGTGAATCTATTGCTTAAATTCTTCTAAATCCATATTCATCACAGCTTGGCTATTAAGGATGTTCTGCAAGGTGTGGATTTAATTCACTATCAGCAAAGTTAATTCATGACTATTCTATAAATAGTATTTACAAAAAATACTATTTTAAGTAAGATTCTAGGTTCCTTTTACAAAGCATCATTTTATAAAAATTGTCATTTCCTTCTCCACTTTTGAAATGCAGCTATGTCCAAACTTTCCTTTTAGCAGATATGTTATCTTTATTATTACATTTATGTCACCAGTAGGAAAGATGTAGACAAACATTTCGCTTTGGGGTAGAGTAGAAGGGGGGTAACAGCCAGTCCTAAAGGCTTTGTCTAGCCTCAGGGATGCCCCAGGCATTGGTTCATTCTCCTTATAACAGTAATTTGAGACTCTTGGAAATACACCTGTAATAGAGTCAAAGTTAATGAAATTCCAGCCAAGGGAATCAACCTGACCGAGCCTTCCACTGGTGGTGAGGATAATTTAGCAAGAGCCAGCGTGGATGAGATGCAGCTGCTTGGAGGGTGGGGTGAATTTTCTGCTATTCAGGTACTGTGTTAAGGCTCATCCTGCACTTCTATGGCATTAAGTGATGAAGTAAGTTCATGTGTTAAGGGAACTCCAGAGCCCTAAGCTAAAATTGTCCACATACTCAGTCCCTTTTTCATGACCAAGCACATCATGAATTCGGACTACTTGAATGTTGGGAAATGGGGTCAGATTTCAGAAGAACTGGCCATAATGTTCCAGGACATCATGGGGTTTTCTGTCTTCTGTCTTGTCTTATACGTAAATAAATTAGGTGCCAAGTGAAGATACTTGCGTCTTATTGTGATTATAAACATGAATGTAGTCCATTCTATGAATGCATGAAGATGCAGTTTCCTTTCCAGTGTTATATTATATATATGTGTTATATATATATAAATATTATATATATATATATATATTGCATAAGCATGAAGGATGGAAAAAACAAGACACCGTCTACACACACTGCCATTTCCAAAGAGGTCTTTGGGATTCATTTTATGACATAGATTTTTTGGTGGATATATATATATATATATATATATATATATGTAAATTTTAGCAAGAGAAACCTAAGTTTCCTGAGATAATCAGAGCCCACAGACCAAGCATAGAGAAAACGTCTGTAGTGAGAATAATTATCGATGGCATCCTGGAAATCAATAACAGTGGCATCCTACTCTAGAATCTAGGGACCTATCATTATCCACTTGCTACTTTTAACTCAAATATTTTCTACAGCTTAGAGGAAGTCTTCCTCCTAAGTTTTGCTTATACAATGAGAGAAATCAAAATAACGTAATGGAGACAATGCAATAACTTAGTATAAGAACAGATTCATGTTTGATATTGTTGATGTGGTAACTGAGTTTATTTTCCTATGTTGATTCATGCCTTTTTGTTTCTCTGAGACAGAGCAATAGGATATACACACAGATTTACAGTGAGGAGTGTTGATGGAAGAAGAAAGAACAATAGGTGACCAGAAGAAGGAGAATGCTAAATTTTTATTAAGCATAGAGCAGTCTGCCCCAAATTGTAGAAGATAATTAAATGCATCATGTTTGGAAACTTTAAAACAGCCCCTCTTTTTTTTTGTATACAATAATATATATATATATATATATATATATATATATATATATATGTATGTATTTTATAAAATCAATTGCCCTGTTAGAGATTCCAAGTCTTTCCATCGAGTCACTGGGGAGAATGATGAGAAACCAGTGACTATAATGTAATTACCCCTTGCTCAAACATACACACTCATGTTCCATTTTAATGTAATTTCCCAAGCCACCCTGTGGAAAGAGCAGTGTTAATTTTCATTTTATAGATGAGGCATCATATTGCAGCCATCCCAACCTGGGCACACTCATTATCAGTTCCAGTAGCTAAAGAATGTTGGAACCTTGGGATTATCTTCATCAAAATTTTAATAATGAGTGGGAGAAAACAGGTAGCAAAGAAAAAGCTACTTGAATTTCTCTCTCAAGTTCTAATCCACCTTTAGCTTCATGTGCACTCCTCACCTCTTAGCACACATGTGCCCACTAACACATGCACACACCTATTGGACCAGGTACAGTCCTGGGAAAGGCGCAATACCACAGGTGCTAGCCACAGAGGCTAAGGTCAGACGGGTATGAAAATTCCTGAAAACACATTTACCCTGCAGACATCTAGGATTTAGGGTGCTTATGCAACTTGTGGTTACAAAGTTAGCAAATGCAGGATTGAGTTAAAACCCCTCTGCTTGACTCTACACCTATTTTTCAACATTATGGCTGGTTGTCCTGAAGATGGATACAAATAACCTAAGTCTGATTGATGGAAAATTTTTAAAAATAAATTGATCAGACTGAAGACATAGGCTACATTATTACTGAGAACTCAAGTGATTTCTTAAAATAAGATTCTTTAAATTGGAATATCTCCAGTGAATTTCTCTTCTTTGGAACAAACCAAATAATAGAAGTAAATTGCACAATGGAAAATAAGTCTTTTTACATCAATGCCTTGTAATATGAAGACATATAAATAATTTCAATGGCTCAATGGAATGTTTTATAGAGCTTTGGGTTGTTGAGAAGAAGGAAAAAACTAAAAACTACCTATGCCTGTCAAGAATTATTTTACAAAGGCAATACTGTTCAGGTGGGTGTTCAAGACAAGGTAGAAATGTGTTGTAGGAGGAGGAATCATTTCCTTGTTAAGAAAGAAATATGATGTTTTTTATTGATAGAATCAAGTATGGATATTGTGTATATTTGAAGTCCCATTCACTTTTTACAAATCATGTATACCACCTGCTTTTCTGTGGTCTTCTATAACATGTGAAGCATGAAATTTGAGTGAGTAATGGTTTGGAGGAGTTGATTTACATCTTAAAAGGAAGGAGATGTTATTGTTTTTATTTACCAGCTTCTTTAAAATGGATGGGTGGCAGGAAATGCCTGTGTTGGGGGGGGGGGGCGATGAACGCTGGCCTTTCTAAAACCCCTTGATTGTCCTTTCTAATGTATGATATTGAACTTAAAGAGACTCAAGATAAATTAATTATATTAATTGAGGCCCCTTTGCAAAATCACAATGTGGCCATTTAATTTTTTTCTGTTTATCTAGTTGAGAAAAGAAATTTGAACACAATTGTATAATGTATTGTTTTAATTAGCTCCAAAGAGAAATGCAGCCTTGTTTTCTAACTTGTTTCTTAATTATGAAAATTAATTTTAAGGAGGCATGTTAACTTTGTTATATGAAAGTGAAAATGTTTGTCAAATTATTTGACTCTATCCCAAAGAAACAGGTAACAACTCAAATGTGACTTTGGTTACTTTTGGTGGACAAAATCTTAAAGCAGAAAGACATGACTTACAAGAACTTCTTTAAAAGTCAGCACTAAATTCACATCTCAAAGTATTAGTAGTCTCCAAATCTACGTATCCAAATGAATTTCTGAAGAAATATATGAGCATGCTTTTAGGCAAAAACTGTCATTTCTCAATGAGATGGGTTAATGACTTCTATGTTTTGGTAATTTATACTTTCTTTTTTTATATAGTTGTAAATTTTAAAATTTGATTATACATATATGCATATGCATATAAAGCCTTGTATAATCAAAGGTTCTCCCACAACCTTGTTCTCTGTGAACCATTATCTTAATCTCTTGTGGTCATTCCTTCCCTAATTTTACTCCCCTCCTTGTTCTATGCTTCAGTTTTGCTGACAGTTTGTTAATTTTGTTTTACTTGTCCTTTTGCTTGTTTGTTTTCCCATATGCTGCATGCAGGTATCATCCAGTATATCTCTTTAACTTTTGGTTTATTTCCACTAGCATGGTTTCTAGTTTCATCCATGTCATCACAAATACATCGTTTTAATTTTTGCTAGCTGAATAATATTCCATTGTGTAAATATACCACAACTTTCTGATCCATTCATCTGTTTGGTGGCATTTGGGTTGTTTCTATCTTCTAGTTATTGTAAATAAACATTTGGCTAGAAGTGTCCTTTTGAATTACTGTTTTTTTATACTTTGGGGAGAATCCCAGAAATGGGACTGCTGGATCAAATGGTAGTTCCATTTTCAGTAATTTGAGGGTCCTCCACACAGTAATTTGAGGGTCCTTCTATAGTGACTGAACCAGTTTGCATTCCCATCAGTCATGTAAAAGAGTTCCTTTTTCTACATATCCATACCAGGACTTCTTGTTGCCCATTTTTTTTGATATGGGCCGTTTTACCAGGATGAGGTAATATCTTATTGTGGTTTTGATTTGCATTTCCCTGATTATAAGTGATTTCAGCATTTTTTCATATGCCTATAGACCATTTGTATTTCCTCTCTGGAGAAGTCTTTTTAGTTCTCCCCATTTTTTGAGTGGGCCTTTTGCTTTGTTTTGTTAAATTGTATGAGTTCTGTGTGGATCTTTGATATCAGACCCTTGCTAGTTGAGTGGAGGGCAAATTTTTTTTCCCCCATTCAGTTGGGTACCTCTTTGTTTTGGTTACTGTCTCTTTTGCTCTGCAGAAGTTTTTTAACTTCATGTAGTTCCACTTGTTTATGTTTTCCTTCACTTTCTTTGTATAGATGTGTCTTGGAAGATCTTTCTATGTTAGAGGTCATGGAGTGTTTATATATATATATATATATATATATATATATTATGGTTTCAGGTCTTATGTCCAAGTCTTTTATCCATTTTGAGTTGGTTTTTGTGTACATTATGAGGAAGTAGTCTAGATTCAGTTTTTACATGTAACAACCCAGTTTTGAAAAATCCATTTGTAGAATAGACTATCCTATTCCAATGTCTGTTTTTTTGCCCTTTTGTCATAGATTAGTTGATCATACACACGTGGCTTTATTTCTGGACCCAGAAATTTATACTTAGTTATCCCAATGTGTATCAGAGAAATATAAACTCTGAGACACTGCAAAACTCATTGACTTATAGTTTCCACAAATAATTTTAACTTAGTGAATGTTAAAATCATCACGAATTTAGAATATTTTCACCATATCATTGTGCTGCAACTGAACAAAAACATTGACTCACTGTGATACATATATACATACAGCAAAGACATTCTAACAGAACAAACTAAATAATGTTCGCCTTTGGTTTAAATATCAAATATGATACCTAATCAATGTACATAGAATTATTGCACATACTTACATATATAGATCAGAGAGATTTACACATTTATATATACTCATATTCTCTCTTCTCAGTCACAACACATGTGTACATTAACAAACATGCATATATATTTTATTTTCACTTTGCATATTCTACATTTTGGGAATAATGCATGTCTTATAATTTTGATGAATAATGTTATAGTTATGAAATTTGCTTTTATCTATATTCATATATATTTTCTAAAAAAGTCAGTTATATATTGAGTAGCCACTTGAACTTGTATATATATATATATATACACACACATATATATACACACATCTCTATTATCACTTGAATGTGAATTTTTCATAACTTCCAGTAATTTTACACACATTTATAGTTATAAGAAGTCATTTTATAATAAAGATTAATAAACTTGGTTTATTTCAATTTTCAGTTAAATAATGAAAGATCAAAAATTTGGCATATAGTATAAAGTAAAGCCAGAAAGAATACTTGTTTCATCAGTTGAAGCCCATGAACCCTAGAGAAGTTACTGAATGATTGCAGGATATAAAATCTGTATGTAGAAAGAGGTAATGCTGTGTACTTAGCCTCACACTATCTCACATCATATCAGTTATCTTTTGAGTCTGTAGAACTACTTATCAACTCATACATTTTTTCTCTTGAATTATGTTGTACATGTGTATATCTATTTATGTAGACAAGATTTTCTGTTTGTGTATACACATATCTGTATTTATATATCAGATGAATGCATGACTAAAGCTAAACTATATTATTGTATATTCTGTATCAAAATATAGTCAGATATATAGACATAAAATCATTGATCTGATCTTGATGATCTTAAAAATATGACTTTAGGTGTTTGTTTCACTGTTAGGGAGTTGCGAGTTCATAGTTTCAAGAAATTGATAGCATACCATAAACTTCCACTTTATCTTGTTCATATCATTAAAAAAGAGTGCTGATCAGGAGCAATTGTTCCAAGGGGTTTTCTCAGTCTTTCATTGATCTTTCTATCTCTGCAATCTCCTTTAGGATTAAATTTATTACCTTCCTTCTGTGGATAAATTTGCCTTGATACGTTTCCAGTTTTGCTCCTTGCTTTTTAAACTTTGCTATTAAATTTCTGCTTCACCACACAAGTCTCAGGGAATATATTCTTCATGCAAAAAACTTACTAACACTGGAAAATTGTAAAATTAAATTCAGTCAGATGAGAAGGTGATATCATGTTTATGCCTTAAATACTAATGTTTTTTGCATAAAACTTAAATGTTACATCCTGATATTTCCTTCACAGTAACCACCCAAGTATGTATAATCATGAAAGTCATCATTGTTTTGATGTAATGCAAGGCATTATCTGATTAAAGCAATCATTGCAATTTGTTTCCTGAAAAACACACACATTAAAATGGCTAATATTTTTAATATAGTAAAGCTGCATACATTACTCAATCCTGGAACACATTTTGTATAATCTTTTTGTGCCTAAATACTATTCTACTCATTTAAAAATGTTAGTAATAAATCAGACATCTCAATTCCCCATAAACCAAAACAGAAATTTATCTAAGTAACTTTTTTTTAACTTCGGATGTCAAAATAAGTATATCAGGCCACATTGGGAAAATAAAATTGGAACAGGCCACATTGGAAAAATAAAATTGGAACCAGCACCCTTTTTTCTCATTATAAAAAATTTACACTCAAAATGAGTTTTGTCAGGTTATGGCAAAGGCATGTTCATATATTTACAGAGGCATTTTTGAACAATAATTTGTAGGCATTTTACTAGAAAGTGACAATGATTGCAGTGATCCTAATGACAGCAGTTTTGCCTCATTTGCATAAATTCTTGTCTACTTATTTGCTTGATATAGTAACAATTTGATGATATGAATATGGCCAATTAAAAATCAATCACCCATAATTTTCAGATTTACTTCTACAAAAGAGTGATTAGTTCAATTTGACATTTGCAAAATCTTCCATGTTGGGATTAGTATTTATATTGCTAGGTAAAGTTCACAAGATGATTTCTTTTGTTGAGTTATAATTGCATAAAATGTGTAAGTACAATATGAAAAAATAAAAAAGTTGTTACAGAGAACTTGGAACTTATGGATTATTCTTGATATTTTTGATTATAAAAATAATGCTGTTCCTTGCCTGTGATTGCATTAAAAACATTTTTTAGCATGGCTTTACTTCATAGCACTATGTAAGTTTCAGGTCTACATAATTTAAAATTCAATATAATTTATACTACATTAAGTTCACCACTTAAAGTCCAAATTCATTCTTTATCATATCATGTCACCATCGTCCTGACTTGTCTTTCCCCATTCACTTCTGGTAACTGATAATTGGTCTTAACATCTGAAAGTTTGTTTTATTCAGTTCATCTGTTTATTTTCTCTATAGAGGAATTGTAAGCAAAATCATTTCTGTCTAGCTTATTTCACAAAGTATAGTTCTCTCTTGGCCATTCATGTCACAAAGGCAGGACTTCATCTTTTTTTATAGCTGAATTGTATCATTCCATTGTATACATATACCTAATCTTCTTTATCCATTCACCATCTAATGCTTACTTAGGTTGTTTCCAGTTCTTGTTTATTGTAAAGAGTGATACAGTAATCATGAATGGGCATTTATCTCTTTGAAGTAATCTCTTCAATAAATAATGTTGGGAAAACTGGACAAACACATACTAAAGAATGAAAGTAGATCACTATTTACTACCATAACGAAAAACTATTTCAAATTGGGTTGTAGACTTGGAGATAAGCTGGGAAATAAAGGATTCTCAGCATCAGTCTTAGATATGTGATTTGGGACACAATTTCAATTCCAAGATAAACAAAAGCAAAACTAAACAAGTGGGACAATGTCAAATGAAAAATCTACACAATGAAAGAAACTTGCATCATATGAAAATACATTCTAATGAGTTAGAGAAAATATTTGCACAACATATACCCAACAGAGGATTAAATCCAAATCTAAACTGGGGTAAACTCAGAAATCTAAGCTGGGGTAAAAAATATAAAAATCCCTATTTAAAATGAATAGAAGATCTGAGACTTTTCTTAAAAAAATATACTAATGGATGCTGGGCATATGAAAGTTATTCATCACCTATTACTGTTCTAGAACTGCAACTCAAAACAACACTGAGATATCATCACAGCCTTGTGAGGATGACTCTTAGTCAAATACAAGAAGTGTTGAAGAGAGCCTTTATATTCTATCAGTGGGAATGCAAATTTCTGCAGCCATTATGGAAAGCAATATAGGGATTTGTCAAAAAATAACAGAAGTTTCATATGATCTGGTAATCCCACCTAGGGTATTTACCCTCAAATATAGAAATATTAAAACCATTTCTTAATTAAATTATAGAAAGCTATATAGTACTACTTCCTTTCCTTATACTATGTGTGTAAGAATAAATAATGTGGACTGTTCATGTCCACATTACATATTTTACATAAGAACACTTGGCATTAATGTAAATTAGTATCCAAAGTTTGGAAGAAAAAGATGTCCTTTATTGCAAATAGGGTCAACCATGAATACAGGGATTAGCAAAATATGTGTTAAATATTAATATTAACTAGGGCTCAACATTCAGAATGGCTTGATTCAAGATGAATTTTGAACTTTAAGAAATAAAATAGATATCTACACCTCTAATATATTATTTAACCATTTAAATAACTTGTGTTTTCATGCTAAACAGAAAGCCATAAGGGAAGAAATCAGAAATAGTATATTACTTTTGCTTAAGTATTAATTGCTTGGAGATATAAAATGTCATTTAAAAATTTTTATATTAAACAACTGAAGTAGAAAATTGAGATAATTCCCATAAGAAGAATTCACATTTTCTTTAATTTTGTGGATACTTCAGATGAAAATAACTTTTGTGTTATAATTACTACATCTTTCTTTATATCTTGATAGAATTTAATCTGCCAAGTCTAATGACAGGAACTTTCATTTTTTTTTCTTAACACAATATATTGTGCTTTATGGAGATGTATGTTCTAAAAACCTGAAACTCCTAGGTATCAAAAGTCATAAGAAGAAATAAGTGACTATCCCAGAATTCTCATAAGAATGTATAAATTACTGGTGCTTTACATGCAAATATGAAAACAAAAAATAATTTTTTTGTAAAAATAATTTTTGAAAAATGAACTTTTTAGCTGGTCTTGGTTAAAGTATCTAATGTTGCCAGATAGAATTTGGGAAGTAAACAGCAGCAGTTACTTGACAGAACATGTGGCTTAAAGATTTCTAGCACAAGGCAACTGTGTTGCACAGCTTTCCAAGGGCATAAATATCATTTAACACACAGTGATCGAAACCTTAACTTGATTTGTGACTCCTGACAGCCTCTAAGCAGAAAAAATAAAAGCAACGTTTTCCCAGTGATTGGAAGTTCAATGTTAATTTTGTGTGCATGTTTTTTACACTTTGTATCATAAAGATTTTCCTCTATTATTTCCAATTTTCTCTGCATCATATCAAGGGAATTAATATTTGAGGCACATTTTTGCTAATCCCCTTATCCATGGTTGACCCTATTTGTGATAAAAGGCATATTTTCTCCCAAATTTTGGAATACTAGTTTAGGTGGATGCTGAGTGTTTTTATATATAGTAACATAAATGGATTCATATTAATTAATTGTTCCCTTTTCATTTGGAAGTTTAAAAATTGGGAGACTGCTTACAAACAAGAGTGTCATAAATAACTGATTTTTGAAGAGAATATATATATATATATGAATATGCAGTATTCAGTCAATAAATATGTCTCAATTAATGGCTGCAGCATACAATAAATGTTAGTATATCAATCAGGTCACTGAAGAGAATTGCATTATTAACATTCATTAAGTTGGTAACAGATAACTTAATTGTACAAATAACCCAAAGCTATGTAATTAGAATGTGATTATATTCCCATTTCTTTATGACATAATGAACTTATAGTTCAAGCAACTGGTGCAAGTAAAAAGGAAAATGTGAAATGAGGTTATAAATCAACGATTAAATACTTTTTCTCCTTTGCTACTAAGTATAAAGAGATGTTTTAATTCTCAGTGTTTTACAACAATTTCCTATTAAATGACTGTGGAATTGAGTACACTAATAGTCTCTCTTTCCTCATTACAGGCAAAATTTTCTCTCTTTTCTCATTATTTGGGAATCATGGGAGTATTTTCTTATTTCTTTAGTTATTTTTATCTTCCTAAAGATAGCTATGTTTATATTCATGCCTCAAAATAAATAAAATTTAAGATTAAGTGTTCATAGCCTTTCATTTTCACCTTTTATTATAAATCATTTCTTGGGGGGCAGGGAGAAGTAGTGATTTAAGAATGACTAATTAGTCCTATTTCTTTCCTTGCACAAAAAATTGTCGAGACTGCCAACCTCTGATCGAGGTTGATGAAAGCTTCACTCTTGATTTCAGGTGCAATATCTGTGCTTATGGGTATCTGTATCTTTACTTTCTGGAGAGGAATAGTCGTATCAACAAAGTTTACTGTAAATAAAAGGATTATTATACCCCCTTTTTAAAGTATAACCAATAACTTTCCTTCCATTGAAAATTATGCATGATTTATAAGTTTATATGATTTAATTTTTTTAATAAAAAACTACCTTAACAGATAGATTTATGATAGATAGATTTAACCAGATATATTAAATATAATGCATTTGGAAGATATGAGTAAGACTTTTGTTGACAGTTGATAGAGAGTAGAACAAATTGGTGTGCAATCTGCTTCCTAACAGGTCTTTTCTTTATTTGAGTTGTCCTCTATTATAAGGATTTTTTTTTGAGTTCACAGATTTTCTTAGCATAGGCAAACTCACCCTCTCTATCCTATACTCATTTGTATCCCTTAAACAAAACTAATTGACAGGTTAAGTTCCCTTATGACATAAATGCAAAACCCCTCCTGAGTACAATAATGCATTAAAAGGCTCATACACCATGATCAAGTGAGATTTATTCCAAGGACACAAGGGTTGTTCAACATCCAAAAATAACTGAATATAGCTCACCACATCAAAAAAAGAAAAAAAGAAAGGTAAAATATCACATGATCATATTAATTGTACAGAGAAAGCATTTGATAAGATTCAACATCAACATAAATATTTTTAATTGATGAGTAACATTCCATTGTGTATATGTACCACATTTTTTTTCATCCAGTCATCTGTTTTGGGGCATTTAGGTTGCTTCCATGACCTTGCAATTATAAATTGTGCTGCAGTAAACATCCGAGCACAGGTGTCCCTTTGTACCCACATTGAGGTCTCTCTTGGGTAGATCCCCAAGAGAGCAATTGCTGGGTCAAATGGTAGTTCCTTTTTCATTAGTTTGAGGGTCTTCCACACTGCTTTCCATAGTGGTTGCAGCAGTTTACCTTCTCTCCACATCCACACCAACACTTCCAGTTCTTTGGATGTGGGCCATTCTTACTTGTGTAAGGTGGTATCTCATTGTGGTTTTGATTTGCATTTCCCTTTTACTAGAGATGTTGAGCATTTTTCATGTGCCTGTTGGCCATTTGCATTTCCTCTTTGGAGAATGTCTTTTTAGTTCTTCTCCCCATTTTTTGATTGGACTTTTTGTTTTGCTTTTGTTTAGTTAGTGTGGGTTCCTTGTGGATCTTCATTATTAAACCCTTGTCACTCATGTGGAGGGCAAAATTTTTTTCCCATTTGATTGGGCATCTTTTAGTTTTTTCTGTTGTCTCTTTTGCTGTACGAAGCTTTTTAGTTTGATGTAGTCCCATCTGTTTATGTTTTCCTTCATTTTTTTTTTGCCTTCTGTAGATGTTTCTAGAAAGGGATTTCTGAACTATAATTCATGGAGAGTTTTGTCCAAGCTTTCCTCTATGTATGCTATGGTTTCAGGTCTGACCTATCTAAGTCTCTTATCCATTTTGAGTTGAGTTTTGTACATGGAATAAGGGATTTTTCTTGGTCCATTTTTTTTCATGTCAGTCCAATTTTCCAGCACCATTTATTGAAGAGTCTATCCTTGTTCCAAGGAAAGTTTTTCACTCCAATGTCAAAGATTAGTTGACTGTATGTGTGGTTTTGTTTCAGGGCACTCAATTCTGTTCCATTGGTCTGGCTGCCTGTTTTTGTACCAATACCGTGCTGTTTTAATTATCAATTAAAAATGACAAATTTGATGATTTTATAACAACATGGATGTACTTAGAAGAAATCATATTAGCAGAAACAAGTCATAAAGAAAAAGACAGATACCAAATGGCTTCACTAATATATGGGATAAAGTGAAAAAACAAACAAAAGACTTGAGGAAAAGTCAAAACAAGCTAAGCACCAAACTGAAGTACACAACTCTGAGCAGGAGGGAAAGGGGGGGGGGGAATGGTGTGGGAGTAAACCCCTGGGATTACAATGTTGTGAAATTTATATATAAGTAAAAAAAAAAAAAACATAAATATTTTTTAAAAGCTAGAAAATGGGACAGGTAGAACACACATTAATATTATATAGACCATATGTGACAAAACCACAACTAACCTCACTCTCAGTGGTGAGAAATTCAGTTATATTTTAAGTTTCAAATCTTTGTGCAGAGTCTACTCTAGTTCAACTTTTATGCCTATCTTCTTTATAGCAAAATCCCTCAGGTTCACCTTGCTGAGAAAAGGTAATTTATACCCAGGCCTCCAGAATGCATGACCCTGAATGTCATTCATCATTTTGCCTTCTCTTTAAAAATAGTTTGCTTTGAACTTGTTTCTTGAATGTCATGTGTATTAATTTTCATGAAAATTAATTTTCAGGTGACTATTTGGAATGACTGTTCAGAGAGTTTTTTTTTAATCTCCCCAAGAGTTTCTACATACAAAGTCCTAAATGTTGGAAAAAAATCTCATCTCATTCCTAATGTTAAGTGAGCAGTTATTTAGGGTATTTTACTATTTTAACAGTCTTTAAAACATTTTGTTTACAGTTTTAACTTTTTAACAAAAAATGATATGTATACACCAAAGTTCACATGCTATAATTGTGCAAATTAGATTTTTTTCAAGCTGAACATACCAGTACAATGAGATAGAAATCAAAAATTGAAACAATACTAATGTCCTAGAAGTTCTCTCCACTTAATTTGCCTCTTAGATAGCCACTGTTTTCCAATAGCATAGCTATTTTTCAATACATATGCATATATACACATGTATTCAGAATGTATGCATATATTTATAATACACTTATAAATATATAATATGTTAATTATACAGTATAAGTATATAATTCTAAATATATGTTTTAATACATATCAAGAGGAGGTATGGTGCTCTTTCCTTTCTCCCTAGCTCCTATCTAAGATAGCATCAGATGGCTTAATGAAGAAAAATCTATGTAATGACTTATATATATGGAGAATTTGTATTGCAAAAGCTAGAGTAGAATGGAAACAAAGTGATAGGGATACTTATCTTGTGTTTATGGATCTGGGCAGCAAGGAGAGAGAAAGTGGCAGATTGTACCAGACAAGCTGGGGATCACCTCATGAACATGTTCACTGATAACCTATATCTGAATCATAGACCCTTCACTACCACTCAACCACATTCTTCCAGGTCACGAAAAGGGAGAGTAGTCATGACTTCCACTCTATAAGGAAGAGAACGGATGACTGAGAAAAGATTAAAGCTTCTCTTAACTTCTGGATCCTCACCGTTCTTAACTGAATCTGCATTCCTTAAGGATGGAAATAGATTTCTGAGGCTCATGATTGCCTTTGACTTTTAGTCTCTCATCCAGGTGATCATATTTAGAGACCTGCTCTGAGGATATTGAAAGCAGCCCACACATCCAAATTCTTCCATTGTATTTTTGTTGTGGTTTGAATCATTTGTATCTGGAAGAGAACTCATAAGAACATGTGCATAAATAAATGAATCCTACGTTTTTCATACACATATTACTTTATTAGAAGTGACTTCAAGAAGCTATGTTTTACAGACTTTCACAAGAACATAAAAAATCACCTAAGTTAATTGTCGTGGTATAGTCTTTTAAATCTGCAGTACCTATTTTATGCCTAATTTATCTCAACACAAGTTCCTGCTGCCTAATATGACTGAGTTTTGCCAATTCTGTCAAAAGAATGACTTTTCTCTTTGGGAGCAACTCTTCTATTCAACATCTTTGTGAAATATTTGTCAGTAGAAAGGATTACTTCCAACTCACATTTGGTACTGAACCACTAATGCCCATCTGTCATTGAGGACAATGGCAGAAAAAATGGCACCTGCATCCTGTCACTCCATTTGCCTGCTTGTTTTATCAGTTGATAGGTATCAACAAATATCAAACTCAAGATTTTTGTCACATTATTATTTTAGCTCAATCGTCATCCTCATTTTGCATCCTGAAAAAACAGCTCTTGTTACTTGAGGGCAACCTCAGAACAATTCAAAACATTTTGCTGTCTGAATTTGCATTCAAGAGTCTTCCATAGTTGAAATCCATTCCACTCTCATTTGTAATTATTTCTTCTCACATGATAAGCTTCCACCAAATAAACACTTACCATCTTTTGAGTATCTTTCCTGGGTTTGTGCCTCCAAATCTTTGCTCACAATCTAATTCTGACTTCCAGTGTCTTTTCTCTCATCAGCTCCATTTATATTACATATATATTTCTATCATCAGAAGATGAGCTGATATCTTCCCATTGAAATGTGTGTAGTTCTTTCCAGTTTCAGGGACTATCCTCTATAAATTCCTTAAACATTGCTGCTACCAATATCGTATATTTTATGTTCCTCTAGATGATTTGATGATAGATTTCTTAATGATCAGTACCTTCTGTAACATCTAACACTTAGCATGGTTTCTGGCATGTAGTGAAATCCAGTCAATATTACAGTACATTGTTCCTTAAAATGTTCTCTTTTTTCACATTGTGCCATTTCCGAGATATGAATCATTATTTTGCAATTGATATACAGATTAACATCAGTGACATCTTACAATCGCAGTATCAAGTATAGAGACTTGTGAGCCCTTTGTCCTTGCTTTTGCATGAGAGAACATAACCAAACCTGACTATATTTTCATCACTTCAGTAAAGTTGTGTACATGGTTGATAGCATATATGTTAATGTTAATTGCCATTTAAATCTTCCAAAGATTAAAAAATGTTCCAGTCCTGAAACAAAAAGTTATTGTGTTCAGAGAAAGGGAAAGAAAGGGAGCAGTGGGGCATGGCATTGATAGTAATGAGACAGTCTACAGGAGAAGAATGACAGCTGCTGCATATCTTCTTGCAAAGCAACATCCATATGCTTTATGGCAACTAACACAAGAAAATTATGTGCCCGCAATCAGATAATATTTAACTACCAATAAACATATAAAATGACTGCCATTACTGTATCAACAAGTGTAAACTGAATATGGTTCAAAACAGCAAAATTCCCAAGTCCATGAAAGTACCTAACTGTAAGAATCGTGTGACTCATTCATTTATTACATGGAGTTATTTTCAATTTATGGCACATTTAAAATCACTTGAAAAAAAAATAGTTATTTCACAACATAATTGCATATTTTATAATTGATTGCTTATAAATGTCAAAACTAAAGGTGTGTATGCTGAAAAATTGAATAGAGAGATGAAAGGATACATATTTGATAAAGCAATTCTAAAATTACGTTTATATAATTGCAATTTTGCAATTAATGCTGCATTTCTGCAGTCCAGGGCATGATACAGTTTATATTTTCTTTTGTTAAAGAAAAATATTTTAAAATTCTAACATACTTGGTCTAAGTAGGACCTGACCCACATTAAGAAAGCACACTTTTCTTTTGAGATTTAGCTTTTTTAGAGATACATATGCTGTGCATGTACATGTACAAGAAAATGATTTTTTTTTGAGACTAGGTCTCGCTATTTTTGCCTGTGGAACCGCAGGCTCTCGTCCGGGGTACCACAGATTGAAGCAATCCCCAGCCTCAGCTTCCCAGGTAGCTGGGACTATTGGCGTGCGCCACCACACCCAGATTTTTTTTTTGGAATTAGATCTCGCTTTGGGTCCCAGGCAGAACTCGAACCGCAGTCCCCAGCCCCTGCCGCTTCATAGGCTGAAGCTTACGGGCAGGAGCCACCGTGTCCAGCCGAGACAGTGTTTTATGGAGAACATTTAATAATGAAATTAAGAGATGTTTCTCTGTAAAATATACCTACCATCATAGTGCCCAAATCCCACAATAAATTCACTGTCTAAATATCTGCTGATCCTAAAACACTGCTGGTACTTTATCTCATTCACAAACTACAATATTCCTCATGAAACGATGAATGACATAAGATGAAATGTGTAAGTATATGCTTATTTGATATATTTATAATACATTTACTCATTGAGGAGGCTCTCTGTTTAAAGGGACCATGCTGACAGTGAAAATAGATGTAGTTTCCCTCTAAAACTGCAGCAAAACCTATAGTTTCTTCATTGTGAGATACCCATTCACTACCTAGGAATGAGTGTCCTCATATATGACATTCTTTGCCCCCTTTAACGCTAATCTTTCTCTGACTCTCATCTGAATTCAGTATTTGTGAGGGAGGAATGACTACTGCATCAAATCATAATTGAAGGTACCCAAATCAGAGCATGCCCAAGATTCTCAGAACTGATCCCCTCAACATGTCACACTCTTGCAAGAATGGTATTTTTAACTAAGAGTAACAGAATTGTTTGAGACTAAGGAGATGCTTTTGTCCTTGTCTGAGTCCTTTACTTTTCTCCTAATCATATAAATGATATCTGTGCCCTGAGTTTTAACCCATTTCCTAATCAGAGCAATCTCAATTTTCCCTTTCATAACCCAGAATAATGTCATTTGGGAGGTTTCATCAAGTTGTAGTTTATCAGTAAACATGTCCTCCCTGAGAATCCCGTCTTTACTCTCAGAATATGAGATAAATCTTTGTTGTTTTTCATATAGAGTCCCTGCTTCTCTTCTTGGTGCCTGGGTTCCCAAATACAGGATAAATATTGCTGGTTCATGTAGTTATTGTTAGGAATTTACCACTATATCAAGTCTCCACACATATATTATTAAATTTTGGCATCTTTTCTTACTAATCTATCTGATGCTAATTTGTTCCTCCATCCAACCTAACAAATACCCAGGTGGGTGGGAAAGTTTTGTAAGGGTCTCTGACATCTGTCTACAACTTCCAACATGCCACCAAGCGGTCTTCCTAGATGGGAAGGAGACTTGTTGTGGATTAGGGGCAGAGCTGAGCAGTGACATGGGATTAACAACACCAAACACTTATGCACTTGAGTCATTTGCAGCTTTAACTCCTTCACAAATGGAATGACCTGACTATTTTGAACAACTATGGCAGCTGCCAACTTTATCTCATATCAGGTTGTATGGCACATTTTTCTCTTCACGTCTCCTCTTCTCAGCCAGCTCTTGTGCGCTTCCTGACCATTCTATCAGTTATGTCATGGACTCAACTGGCTCTGCTGACTTTGGAGTTAGATCTTCCCTGCCCAGATCTGGGTTCTACCTCCTTGACTGCAGGTTAACCCACTATGACATGGTCAATTGAAGTTTGATCAGTAGCCTTATTTAAAATGCCTCCCAAGTTGGGCGTGGTGGCACGCACCTGTAGTCAAAGCACTGGAAGGCAAGAGGCCAGGGATCGCTTGAGTTCGGGGATTGGAGACTACCCCGAGAGACCTGGTTCTTGATAAAGCAGCTGGCATGGTGGGGGTACCTGTAATCCCAGCTATCTGGGAGTTTGAGGCTGGGAATCCCTTGGGTCCGTGGGATCGGGACTACACTGAGCAATATAGTGAGACCTAGTTTCAAAAACAAACAAACAAACAAATCGATAAGAATTCTCTTCTCCCCTATTACTCTCACACTATTAAAAATCTAAGAGCACACTAGAATCCAAAACTCCTTTGCTCATGTGGTTTGCACAGATCCTTGGAACTGATAACATGATTTTTTTCCCCTGGAGAGTTTAGATTCCTTGGGTACCACTGTGTTTTGTCTGGTATCATAACCAAACCAAAATTCTTTTAAAATGTCCCTCTTAAGGTAATTTCTTTAGGATCCACCAAAATTTAATTTAGTAACCAAGGTATAAATTAAAATACTCAACTGTGAATAGTTGCAGGGAAAAAATGAATAAATTTATTTGCATTTGAAATAATGAGAAATTCCAGGGAGGAGAAAAGAAGGAAAGAAAGAGGAGAGAAAGCCAGAATACACAGTATATACCTTCAAGATTTTTACAAGCAGAGACATCTAATAATATGTTGGTTATGTTAATGCAAAGTATCTTCCCCTATAAGTATACATGCTTCCTCCCCTTATCTTCAAAACTCCCTTACTTAAGTAATGTTCCATCTCAGCTATAGCAGTGCTCTTCAGTAAGTCATACTGCAGAGAATTATCCTGAGAGAAAGTTGAAGGATTTTGTGTCTGTCTGGAAATAGAGAGTAGTGGCTTTGTATCTCACCTTAAGATGGGTGACTTTGCAAGGGAGCAGACGACCATAAACTAGACAGTTTTTTAGGGGTAAAAGAAAAGTTCCAGATGTCATCATGAGAAAGTTAGTCAATCAGTTGAAAGTTTAGGGTAGGCACTGAGCTTATATTTGATGTTGGTTTATATATATATTATATATATATATATATATTTATATGGTTGAGGCTGCTATGCTAGTGCTGAGTTTATTTAAGTCTTAAAAGCAAAGCAACCTAAAAAGTCATCGTGGTTGTGATTTTGCAACAAATACAATAAATTACACTGAACTGACATAGCTAGACTACTGATTTGTCCTTTCTGCATCAATTGGTCAACCATAGAAGGTTGCCCACATATGGATCAATTAAAGCAATTAAGAAAATCACCACCATTTTCATGATTCTCTTAAGTTGCAGTATAAGGTGAATATTTGGATTATAGTGAATAACTTGAAGATAAACCTGATATAATTCTTTCTGTATTTCTGAAAATGTCAACCATCCCCATCACAGCTTAGCTGATTTTGACGGAACCTGATTTTAAGATTGCAAGCTTGCAATTTTCCCAGTAAGGATTGTATACCAACTGAATCCAAGTCTTCTCATTTTTAATCATAAATTGCCTCTTCTCAAGTCTGTTACTTATTGCAATCCTCAAATCTTCAAGTAGTTAAGGAACAAACTTTAATTTTATTTCATAATTTTTCTATGCCCTTCATTTTCATTTAAACCATAGGAAAAAAAACACTATTTTTTTTTGGCCCTAATTAAACATCTATCAGTACAAAAGGTATCTTTAGGGCACAGTGAAAAACATCCATTGAGATTGACATGTTAAAATGAATAGATTCTCTCTGTGGAGGCAGTTTATTCAGAATATCTTAATTGATTTTAGATTGACAGCATGGAGGAGCATCTGCTTGCTGGTGACGCTAAGGTTAATTTTGGAGTTCCATTATTCATGCAATCTCTCAGCATCATCATGTTACTTTGTCATGATTTTTGTGTTAGACTTCGTATATGAAATTAGTGTCCTTGTTGGTAGAGAAACACAGATGGTAAACTTTCTATAGTCCCCATAGTCCATTGACTAATTTAGACTTAGTATGCAGTAACTAATTTTCTAGTTTTTGCAAAAATTGAATTAATTGAGCAATTGACCTTTTTTAGAATTCAGTGTTATTTTGAGTCCCTTTTCTTATTTTAATTTCAAATTCTTTTTGAAAATCAAAGAAGACCACTATTTAAAGAAAATTCTTAATATTATTTGGAATGAACTTTAATGTCATGAGGTTTCATTAAGGAATCAATTTGCATGGTTATCCTTTAAACACAAGGCAGTCACCCTTGAAAGTGCTGGTGTGATTCTTTACAAAAATAATGTGTGACTCCTGCCAAACGACTGTGCACTAACTTTGTATGATTTACTTGTTTGTGTTTATTATATCCATCCTCCATTTTAAGTTACTATGCACTGTACTGCCAGCAAGGATGCTGAAATTCTGTGGTTTTCACTTTTTTCCATCTTTTGTGGGTCAAAATAATTATGACTTCATCAAAAGAAGAACCATATGAAAACTAGTAATACTCTTGACTGAAACACTTAAATTGCGTGTTAGCACCTTTCCTTAGACCAAACTCTGAGCTATTCCTCTGAGGGAACCAAAAAGTAGGATTTTCCCCCTCTTTGGAAGATGTAACAGGTAATTACCTAAATTAGCAGCAAATGTAATATTTTAATAGCTCTGATGTATTTTCTTCATGAACCTTATCAGCATGTTGTTGCAATTTAGGTAGAAAAGTAAATAGTAATGATATTCATGATTGAAAAGAGCTAAGATGATATTGAATTGGAATGTGTAATTATAGACAGGTAATGTTATTGTGATGTGAATATAAGACTAGAAAAATATGTCTGGAAATTCAATGCATATTAAAAAAACTGTTAAGATATTGACTTACAAGGTGGTAATGACTATTTTTGAAAAGATGGTAACAGAAAAAAATTAAAAATGCATATAGTACTCAGTACATGTAATTTCCCTGTTCAATGTGAAAAAATATTGCCATTCTTTATATACTTTCACATAGGAAAATTGTATTTTAAATGTTCTTTGTCTTAATTACTTCCTGACATCTTGGCTAAGATCAAGTGTAAATGTTCATTGACTTGTCTTCCTGAAATATGTCAGTTGAAAAGTATTTATATGGCAAAAATATAAACAATAATATAACCTCAATAGCATTAAACTATCATTATGTTTATTTCTAGTGTATTTTCTGTTTACAGGTTAGCAGAGTATCTTGGTCATACAGAATTCAAAATTTATAGAGCATTGTAGATCCCAGCATAATATGTAAAATATTTCATATTAATTTCATTTGTACATATAAAAAAACTTTAGCCCTTTTTATGATTTTCACCAAGCACCAGTAAACAGTTTTAAATATATGAATAGAGTTCTACCAACCAGAAAAAAAATTATCATTAAGAAAATTAAGATACTTTGGATTGCTTTTTCCAGTTTGGAACTTTTGCATGCATGGCATTTTCATTATTTAATTAATCTATATGGTCAGTTTAATATTAATTAGATAGCTTTATTAGTGAAGGAGATGATCCTCAGGATTTGCTTATTGTAGCAAAATGTCTGCAGATAGACCTTGTGAATCATATACACTGATTGACTTTTCCATTGTTTTAAAAGAAAAATGTTTTCATGAATCAAGCATATTAAAACTTGATTATTTTTATTTTGATAATCCTAATAGTGGTTACTGTCACATAGTCTTTATTTTTTTTTTGTGCATGTTAAAATACATATAACAGAATGTAACATTCAAAAGTGAAGAATTCAGTGGCATTCAGTCCATTCAGAATATTGTGCTACCACCAACTCTTTCTGATTATAAAACTTTTTCTCATTGAAAGGAAACATATCCATCAAATACTGTTCCCTATAACTCTCTTTTCCATAGCTTCTCGCTGCTACCAGTCTGCCTTCTTTGTGTGGATTTACCAATTTGGAATAGTCTATCTAACTAATTGGTTGGTTCCTCAAAAAGTTAAATGACACTCTAATTTCATTATTCAGTATATTGAGAAAAGATACTCAGAGTAATACTTGTACACATATTTCATGGTAGCACCTCACACCATGGCTAAAATGTGGGAATAAAATAAATGCTCACCAGTGAATCAATACATAAACCAATTTTGGGCTGTCCACACAAGATATTTTCAGATTAAAATGGAATGAAACAATGATATATGCTCCGGTATGAAAGATTCTTTTAAAAAATGTGACTTTTAAAAAAAAATGTGACTTTTGTGACTAAATGAAAGCAGTTAGTCACAAAAGGTCACATATCCTATAACTCACTAAACATTAGATCTAACCTCTTAAACAAAAATTTGAGTGTATTCAATAATGTATGACTAACTATGGGTATAACGATAGCAACACGTTTGTAAAACTTAATTATAATGCAAAACTGAAAGTTTAAGCCTTGATATCTATGACAGTTAGATTCAGGTTTCTGTGAATAGGTAGCAATGTTGATAACCCATGAGGTTGTAGTCTAGCAAAAAAAATTAATTGAAAGGAAATGTCAAGATTGTGTAAACTGACTTTAGAATTAAGAATCAAATCTCACATAGAAACATTAATTTCAAGTTAAGAAAAATTTTAAAAGGTTTTGTTAAATACTCATTTAATTAAAAATTGTCGACATTGATATAGTTTTGAACATTATTGAACATTTGATTCAATAAATACTTTGCAACCGTAAGTGTGCTATCCTTGCAATATTGATGTATCAAAGAACTTAAAATCTTTTATTTTACAGTCAAAATTTCTATTTTAAATCAGAGTTCTAGAGCTTTGTTTTCATTCTCTCTGTGTTATACTTATCTCATGTTAAAAATAGAATTTTATTGGTTAATTTAATTATTAAAACTACCTGCCAAAAGCAGTGATTTCAAGTACTTACACTAATGCTAGGTACTTAATCCAATATAAATTAATAATTACTTTACTATTGTTTACAGATATTTACAAGTTTTTAAAGATTATGTTCATACATGGTATAATTTTTGATTTGGGAATTATGCTTTTGACACTTCATGCTTTTGCATTCTCTCCTTAGTTACTGATTCTGTTACTTGACAATAGGTACAGAATGTACTACTTTTACAGATAAGCAACCCAACTTAAGAGATTCAAGCACTAACCCAGAGTTACAGAGTTGAGTAAGCCAAACATCTGAAATTTAAATCCAAACTCTTGGGAATTAAGATGAATGATGGTGTTGTAGCTACATATTTGTATCAAAATGTATCAATTTTTACACGTTAGATAAATGTTGTTAATTGAATGTCAATTTTACAGATGTTTGAAAGTAGGCATACACATATAATTATTGGTATATCATAGTTAAAGACATATATATATAATACATAGGAAAAGGTAAAATCAAGATTCTTATGAAAATATAAACCGATATTTGTCAAATCTTTCTGAACTCACTAACTAGTGGGAAAAGTCATTAAAAATTAAGATTTTTTAATGAAAATCAGTCTTTTCCTACCTTAAGAATCAGAAACAAGCTCTTCTTGACTCCCCAAGCCACGGACTTTTACATAGACAGGAACTTACACCCTTGATTTCCCTTGACCAGCAGATTACCAAGTCTAGATCTTGGAATTTGTCATTCACCACTATTGTTTTAATGAAAAGAAAACCAGAAAGGAAGTTGTCACCAAGATCCTAACAGAGGAGGATCCATTTATTTTCCCCAATAAATAGCTGTCAATTAAGTCAAAGATAGAACACACATTCTGTGTATGGGCCGAAACTGGAACTCTTTGGGACATCCAAGAGTGTAGAAAGGAAAGTAGGAAGGTGTAGAGGAGGCATAGATAGTCCTGTTTCACTGAGTAGAAGTGAGGTAGAAAAATTTTCTGAAGGTTGTGCTCTGTGTCAGACACAGATGAGAGACCAGCTGTATTTCCCCGGGCCTATGGAGAATGGAAACACTGTAGAAGTGCACATGCTTCTGTAAGTAGAGATACACCTAGAATGGATACCAAGGAAGAAGAAAGAGAACGTGTTCTAGGTTTCTTTCTCTATCTAACACCCCTCAACATGAGTCCTGATTTTTAGAGTACACTAGCAGCACACAGATTAGGGATACACAGAGAAGAGGAATATCAGCAGTGCTACAAATACAAGTTCAAACTCCCAGATCAGATATGGACCACAACTGGATCACTCCCAAGTCCTAACCTCACATTTTTTACTCATCAGCTATAAAAGCAGGTCTCAGCCCAAAGCCAGCAAAGATCAAACAAAACAAATTTAAAATCTTAACTCACAGCACCCATTATGAGAAAAGCCAACGTCAATTACCTCTCTAAGTTACAGTTGCACATACATATTTTTAAATAGAGAAATTTGAACATTAAAATGGGCAGACTCCACCCCCCAAATATATATATATATATATATATATATATATATATATATATATATAATGTGGTACCTTGAAACCTTGAGGAAATATGATGTAACAAATAGAGGACAACTTTATAGAATCCAAGCACAAAGGAAGGTTATAACTTCCCATCATGTAAAGAGTTTTAAATTTCTGTGATAAAGAAAATTAAAAAAGAGTAAGAAACAGAAAGGCACAAAATGACACAAGAAAATGCAAAAAAAAGTTAATCATAATTATGCAACAAAATAAAAAATTAATAAGCTCAGAAATAGAAAGTAAAGAACATATAACAAAAGTTCAGACTATAAAGGGTTCAATAATGATGAAATTTATATTCTAGAGATTATATCACAGAATAGATAGCATTCCTACTTATAGATCTCTCTGTTTAAAATATTTGAAAATAATTTAATTCAGAATTTGAAGCATTCACTAGAAATAACAAAAGGTGGAGTTTTGGATAGAGTGAACATGATTCTTGACAGTTTTTATTGCAATTTCTTATATTTTATCTAGCTTATTACCCAGGAAAAAATGGATTTGCCTTTAAGATACAGAACATGAAATTATTGTATTCATCCAAAGACCTGATATATTATACATTATTAGATGCAAAATGTGCATTATAGACTATTTGATAGGATCTAAGTAATAATACCTTCTGTATTTATGTTTAAGTGAAGTGTATGCTATGCTTTATTTTCTTATTAGACAAATATGTTCATTATGTTTCATTTTCTCTCTGCCAGCTGCAAAAATATTAAATATAAGCTTATTTTATAATCCAATATATTTGTTAACAGTATTTCCCCACATAAATGTAATATAACCTCTATTTTGTTAAAAATTCATTTGAAGTACCTGGATCCTTCTCTTGTTTTGAAATCACCTATGTATATCATCTCAAAGAAAATAGTAATGTGATAAATTTCTTTTTATCCTCAAATGAAATCACTTTTTACAATAAGCAAGCTTTATTTCCTCCAATTGTTATATGCTTTATTATTTCAAAACATAAAATTATACATGAATGAAGAAGGCATTTGGATTAATTTGTATATTAAAGTTATTTAAATACAAGTCTTGACCTCACATTAACTCTGAATGCTGACTGAAGCTACATTATGTGTTCATTCTCCCTGACATATGTTATATAGTGTGAGGTATGTATGAGGCATTGATCTTCAGGGTGTTATGGTCCTGAACACAGAAGACCAAACTCTCCTATTCAGGTAGGTGCATAGAAAGAGATGCATAATCCCCCTGAAAATTAGTCAGGAAAATTTCATACCCTTTCTCCATATTTTGCCCCCATGAATTTGCAATAATCTAGTAAGTAAACTGTCTCTGAACTCTTTGAGATGCTTTAGGAAATCAATCAAACTAAATTAGGGAGCCTTGGAGCCTGCCATCTATAGCCAATTGGTCACAATCACAACTGAAGACCTGAATAGGCCTTTATTGCCTAATGTAGGAGTGGAAGGGGTGACAGCCTTGTGAGACAGCCTTGTGAATCTTTAAACTGTGGAATTTGATGCTATATTCTGGTAGGTATGGTTCAAATGGTGCTGAATTTTAGAACGCATAGCTATTGTCCTGAGAATTGTTAAATGTGTAAGAATTAGGTGCCAGACTCATTTGGAAGGTAATGTTTCATGTAGGAAAAAAACCTGAAATTAGTGAAGGAAAGAGCCACAAGAATAAGCAGAAATGGCATATAGGAAAGAATTAGTTCAAAAGTCATGATTTAGGGACAGATCTTGATGACTGATGAGTGAATAAATCAAATCCTTGTCACTAAGTGATTAGTTTTCATATTTAATTAACACATCAGCAATAATAAAATCCAAGAAAAGAGGATTTGGATTTCATCTATAAAATATTTTATCCTCTAGCCAGAAGCATTGCCAAACTTAACCATAATAGATGTCAAAGCAGTCTCACACTCAACATGTTAAACAATTCCTGGAAGTGACATTAATTCTGCTTTGAGAAAGCAAAGTCTAATTCTAATTCATTTATTCTAGTAATCACTACTTTAGTCTGAAAAACAGCTCCAGGAGGCATCTGAGGGTAAAGAGGGATTCCCACTCTTTGACTATGAAGCACATCCGATTTCAGAGTGTGCTAATTTCAATGATATACGAGTAAACATAGGATATGATATTTATGACATTCTTCATTTATGAAAAAATATTTAAAGAACTCATTGAAATGTCTTGAATTGCATGACTGAGTGGTAGAGATTATATATCCAATTCATCTTTGATTATATTCTCTACCCTGTTCCACCTGACACATTATGAAAATTTAATTAACATTCTTGAATAAATGAATGAGAGAAGTAAAATTCAAATAAAAACTGTGACAGACACTACTTATGAATGAGTTGTTCTACCCAGTTGAATGATAGATGTATAAAAGAACAAAGACAAAAGAAACTTTATCAATGCCAAATACTTGGTAATGAAATCTGTTCATTTTTAAATGAGCCTTTATCTTGAGATTAACTTTGGGTGAATCCAGTAAATGTCTTTCCATTAAATGTTTTATTTTTAAATAATAAGAGACTTAGCTATATTATTACAACCTGTTTTCAAGTGCTTTCTCTCTTTTTTTTGAAATTAAGCAAAAGAAAATTATAAAAGATGACCAATGGACTTCCTTACTGAGCAATGGAAACAGCCAGAAGTAGTCAACACCTCTATCTTTGTAGTTAATCAAAAGGCCACACACACACGCAGAACCCATAGTGTGATTTCTTGTCCCTGAAAACCAAACACTCACATCTGACACTGAGGATGTTACGTTAATTATTCTTCATTATTTTAACCTTTTTTATTATCTTCTTAAAATTTCTAGTGTCCATGTCAATGATTCCTCTTTCATTATTGATATTCTTTTTTCACCATTATTTTGGTGAGGTAGCATTAGTTTACTATACTGGTGTCAGCACAGTAGGTAGACACCTCTTCACACAACACTCAAGGTCGGAATACACTTAATCCTTCACCACCCTTGGTTGTGCTCCTGCCCTCTCATCCTCATACCCACCTCCCCTTTATGGCCTCAGTTCTGCAGGCAGATTTCAAAGACTTGTTTTGCCTTGTATAGGACTCTTTTGTGTCTCTTTATTTGACACAGGAGTCAAACCATCTTTTGTCTTTCTCCTTCTATAGTATTTTGCTTTGCCTATTCTCTTCTGGTTTCATCCATGCAAGAATTGTTTTTCTGTTTGTGTGTTTTGTATTTTTACAGTTGAGGAGTATATTTCTCTTATTCCTAAACCTGTGTTGGTGAAATATCAGTCTTATTATTTTCAATGTCCAGATCTGAGATCCACTGATTTCCTCCTCTGTCTCTATTCTAGTTCACTATTATAGTTATATCGTGTAGTATTAACTCGATTTGTTTTCATCTAATTTCTTTATCCTTGATTATTTTTTTTCTAACTTCCTGAGGAAGTTGCTTATATCATTGGTTGTAAAAAAGCTCTTTGTTTACTTTATGAAATTATTTAAAACAATATATTTCCTTTTAAAAGAGTATTTTAGTTGCTTCCCCAATGGTTTGATTTCTTTGTGTGGCAAGAATATACTCTAATACCTTTATCATATATAGGGTATTTAATTTTATTTATTCTCTGTTTGTCAAGTCATTGTCATATATTTTATTACTACACCCATACCAATTTTAAAATGTTCACTTTTGTGCTATAGTCAATTGTCTCCTTAAAATGTAATCAAAAGAAAAATAGCAACTATCATTATTAGTGATACTGTAAAATTATTAAATATAATACTATAAACTTACCAATATATTTAACTTTAAAAATTTCCATTTTTTCCTGAGACCAGTAATTGTAGCTTTACTTCAGTCTTAGTGATCTGCATCTACACATATTTCAGAGAGGAGCTTTTGACAATGAACCTGTTCATCTTTTGCTTTCTTGAATGTGCACTTTAAACATTCATTTCATTCCTTTAAACATTTTCTATTTGTCTCTGGTTTCTATTATTTCAGATGATAAGTCAGCTGACACTCTCATTATTAGTCAGTTTTGTATAATAGTCTCCCCCACCCCAGGTTCCCACATATCTGTCCTTGGTTTCATGTGTAACATTTTTTAATATGATGCCTGATGTCCCTTATTGTAATTTCTTCTTTATTTGTCCTCACATGGGATTGTTATGCTTTTTTGGATCTCTGTGTTGATTTCAAGCAAATTTGAAATACTTTCAACTAATATTTCTTTATACATTTGTCTTTCATAACCCCTGGTTTTGCCCACTTCTCTGACTTATACTTAAATAAAAGACTACCTTGTATTCCTTTATAGATTATTGAGGTTGTCTTTGCTGTCACTTATTTTAAAGAAAAAAATTTTAATTATGGTGCATCCCTGAAATCCCAGCTACTTGGGAAGCTGAGGCTGGGGATCTCTTGAGTCCATGGTATCCTGGGCAACATGAGCCTGCAACCGGTTCTCTGTCTGTCTGTCTGTCTGTCTCTCTCTCTCTCTCTCTCTCTCTATATATATATATATATATATATACCCCTCTCTCTATATATATATAATATATATTATATATGATATATATCAATTGATTACATTTTTTACATCATTGTATATCCTGAAGTTCTCCCACCACCATGTCACCTGTGAACTGTTTCACTATATCTTTCCTTTTAGTGCTTTAGCTTGAATGTTGCTCTCTACTGTTCACTGGACTTTATTCCACATTGACTAATCAAGTATTTGTTTCAATGTTTTTTCTGTTATAAATATTTTATTTTAATACATAATATTTGCAGCTGTCTCTATTTTCTAGTCACCTAGAATTCTTCATTTTTTCTTCCCTTATTTTTATTATTTTCTATAAATCTTAAAACATAGTTTTGATGATTACTTTAAAATGTTTTATCTGACATAAGAATCACTTGTGATTCCATATCACTATTTTTTACACATGTTTGATTTTTACTGCAATGGAAACTGTAGATTACCTTGCAATAATCTGATTTTTTTTTATCATTCTTTATAGAATATTGACTTCAGGAATTACTTTACTGACACCTTGCTGATGTAAAAGCTTAAATTTAGGTTTGGTTTCAATTGATACATTTCAGGTTTTTTTACAAGTTGTTAGTACTGTGTCAAATTATTGATTATAAGCTATGACTCTTTGATGGTTTTAATGAAAATCCCAAAATACTTTATCCAGATTATAAACCACTTAGACTTGGACTTCAAAATATCATTCTCAGAACTGATAGCCAATTGAAATGTCTGTTTAGTTTCTTTAGCCTTCTGCTACATTACACTGGATGTTTTGAACTCATGTTCCTCATATGTACAATTTTAGAGTCAGCCAAGATTTTGAGCAAATTTTGTAAGAGTTACTCTACTTCATCAAAGTAGCATCTTCTGTTTCATGATACCTTGTTTAGATTTTGCAACCACTCAGGCCTGAGCCTTTATTTCAAACTAATAATATGCTCACATTTTGCATGAATTGTATTCAACTTGAGTTTTGTGTCAACCTGTGAATACCTCCAGAAGAAAATTAGGTAAAAATCTTTGGCTTCTCTTTGAATCTGCAGTGGTAATTTTAAACACTTAATGTTTATTTTATTTTTAGAAATTGTTGGGGGTTTTTGACCAGAATGACTACTTGATACAAACCATTTAATTGTTACCTGAAGATGGAACAAAATGTGTATGTTTTAAGAAAGATGTAATATATGTATGAGTTTATGTGGTCCTCATTAAATCAACACCAATTCATTATCCTGTTGAGCAAAATTTTCACATTTGACTGACTGACAGATAATTTTACAAGTGTGAGAACTGGGAATGATTTTAGCAATCTTTTCTAAATTTTGGAATACTATATGTGGAAAAGACAAGATAATGATTTTCTCTTTATCCAGTTGTAATCTCATTTTCACATAATGGCTTAAACATGTCTTGTAAAAAGTCATAAGGGAGTTATATAAACATTTAGGGCTACTGCAAATAAACTATTGGATGAATTCATTTTGAAAGTGTAATAATTATAATGGGAAAATATAATTGAAGATTTTAGTCATAGCCTTGAAAGAAACATTCAAAATAGATATGTAGCTCTGATTTATAAATCTGTTTTCATTTTAAATTTTTCTTAGCTGAGATTGAAGAAAAGTCATTTTATCTTTTATAACTACACTTTCTCAGTCTAATATCAACAGCAAGTTATTTTGCAGTTCTTAAAATACAGTCTAATTATGAGAACTGGTTAGTAATATGATTATATGTGGTGCCTGAGAATTTGGTTTATATGTACTTCAGATGATCCTCAAGTCTAAAGACTTTTTGCTTAAAAAAATTATTATGCAACTTAGTCACAGAGTTGTGGTTAATTTCCAAATGGCTCATTTTCTCAAAGAACTTATAAAATTTCTCTGACTACTTTAATAAGTAATTGGAAACAACCAATCTTATAAATCAGAAGTGATAGTGGTTAACTCACATAGACCTGAAATAATGGTTCAACCTGTTAGTAAGAAGAAATAATGGTTCAACCTCTTGGTAACAGTCTCAATCTGTCATACAAACTATTGCTTCTTGCTTTAAGTGAAGTGTGATTTTTCATGATTACAGCACAAAAGAACCTCTTGACCCAGATGTCAAAATTTACACACCAAAGATTTATTTTCATTATTTGTCAGAACAAGTGATGATAAAAAGTGATACCTGTATCATACAGAATCAAATGATGCAAACTTTTTAAAGAAAACTCCAGGCAACAAGTAGAACCTGGATGTAACACAGACTAAAAGAAAATTCAAAACCTCTAAGACTGACTATGACAGAGATGCGAGGATAAAGAGAGATTTGTACTCTCCATACTCTTCATGTCAACCTTTCAGAAAAAAAGTAGAGAAGAGTAGCAGGTAATAGAGAGCTAATTCTCACTGAATGTGCTGTTATTTTCATCAGTTCGGTCACTTTTTTTGCAGTACACCTTGTCTAACAAGCATGGTTAATATGCCTAGATTTGGAGGCTCAAACTAGAAGAGACTTATACGTTATTTTTTTGTTACGGTTTTTTGGGCCTTTGTGAATTCTGAATAATAACCATCAGAAGATAGTAGTAGGGTTTTCCAGAAAAATAAGACAACATAATCAAATTATTGCTTAAAAAAAAAATCTGGGAAAAACTAGCAATGTCAACCTTTCAAGAAACTTGGGTATTTTCTGACCCAAGCTCCTTTTACAATAAATGATAAACTGAAATACAAAAGGGAAAACTAATAATAATGACGTACTTAAGTTTTGATATATGGAAGTGAGACTCAGGTCTCTTCAGAGAGTGATAGAAATGATAATTTCTTAGTGGTTAAACAAATTTCTGACATCTAGCATTCATTTGGCATGTATTCTCAAGGGTATGGATTTCCTATAGGGTCTGTAACCTCCCCTCACTGCCCTTGTTATATAGAAGCAAAATAAACCATAATGTAAAACTCGGTGAAATTCATCTAAACTTTCTATTTTAGTTTATAATATTGAACAAAATTTACTTTCTTAATTTTAACAAATGTACATGTTTATGTAAGATGGTAACATTAGGCAAGTTAGTAAAAGTATATGGGAAATTGTGTTATCTTTGAAATTAATGTTATCTCTAAATTATATCAAAATAGGCTTAAAAGGCATCACGTGATAATAAAGAAAATTGAGTTAGGGGGTTTTCTGATAATTTTCTTCAAAAATGATAGGAACAAGTTTTTCACAGCTTTATTTTCTCTCTACTTTTTCCTCTTTGGACCCTTGAGATCAATGATTACCCCCTGGTCCCATTGCCGCTCATGGAATAGGCACTGGATGGATGCTAGCTGAATGAATTGGTCTGTTTGATGTATTTAAAGAACCTTTTATTATTGGGATTCATATTGCCTTGAAAGGTGTTCCTAAAATTTTTTTGACTTACTTAAGTTTGAATTGCCCCTGACCTACCACATTGTGTGCTTTGTGGTTCTTTTCTGAAAGATACCCAAGATGGTTGAAAAAAATACACACTGCACTCAAAATCTCACCCCCTTTAGCTATCATAATGGTTTCTTTGAACTTGGCTAGTTATCTGTCCCCATGTGGTTTTTATTTTACTATCTCCTCTTTGATAAGAAATGATAAAAAATTAAGGTAATAGTTCTTTAGACTAGTATATATCAATAAAGATCAAAAGAGTATAAATTGGGTCACCAAGTAGAGATAATAGAAAGACCTGTAATATAATATCTGATCTAAAAATCCCTTTTGAAATGCTCCCTGGGCTTTTCTTTACTCTTTATCATGTAGGTGGATGCAATTTTGCATGACAAATAATGTGTCAATAGATACATCTTTTCTTTCTTTTACTGAAGTTTCAATTCTTTCACTTTCTTATTCTAAACTTTCCTTGTGTGTTCTTGTTCCATTCCGTTGCTCCCTGCTATCTTTCCCCGCCATTATTTTCTCATACTCTCATCTTTTGAAAAATTCTCTTCTATAGGTCTTTTCACTCAGCCCCTGAAAAAATAGTCAAATGTCACTATTTGGGAAAACACCTTGTCCTATCAGTGCTTTCTATATCAAATTGAAAAATGCATTTTCAAAATAGTATTCATAAATACCTTATAAAATGCAATTTGGAAGCCATGTTTATCACTATCTTATATTTTTGGCAACTCTGGAGTATTTCCTGAAAGACTCATGTTTCTATCAGCATTATTCTATTGAAGCTATTCTTGAAAAAGGCAAAGCTTGCTGCGCAAGCTCATTGATGTTTCTGTATAATTGGATATCATGAAGACCATCCTGCTAGAAAACTCCTTCATGGGATCCACAGTATTCCAACCTCCTCCATCTGATCCGGTTCAGGAGCATTCTTTTCACATGATGGGTTTTTAAGCCCCTCTATTTTGAAATAATATTAGAGATAACAGAAATTTCAGACATTATAAGTTCCCATATACTTTGAATAACTTGCCTAATTCTCCCATCTTATATGAACATGTACATTTGTCAAAATTATGAAATTAACCTTTGTTCTGATCCACTCCACTGCCATCTTTATCCCCTCTGGTTCTACTCCTTTCACCAAATATTCGTGTGCTCTGTGACCTTGTTGCTTGTGCTTTTTTTCTTTGTCTACAGAAATAAGTGCTTTTGTAGTATGAGAATGCTCTGTCTACATATCAGGAAGAAGGAGACTAAACTTTCTAAGTATATCTTAATCTTGAAAAGTATTTAGATACAACTCTGCCTAGCTATACTTGCTGCTTTTATTTTGGGTGGTGGTTCAAATTAACCATCAATTTCAGTGTCTATATCTAGACATGCAGCATTATATATATATATATATATATATAATATAATTATATGTAATTATAATATATATTATATACATATGATTGTCAACAATTGAGAATCAAAGAAGCACACAATAAATTGCAGAATATCTGCGATGATGCTAAACACTTTCATTCATTTTTTAAATCTTATCTCTAAATTATTTCAGTATTTTAGCACTCATCCTTTTGCTATGTTTAATACACTTTTAAACTTGCCAGCTATTCATTCCATGCACTGAATAGAAACACACTGTCTCCTCAGCTACTAAATTATCTCCTGCCAGGATGCATGTGAAACAGTTTGAACAGATAAGATCTAAGGAAAAAGGACTTGGCATTGTGAGTTTGAGGGTCTAACATCTATATACTGGGAGAACAAATTGGGGTGTCCCAATCAAGGAGAAAATACAAATCTAGAACCAAGTAGTCAGAAATTAAAACAATTTGGACTAGCTTGAAAAATAAGTGGGTATTTGCATAAATTAATATATTTAAGATTGGGGCCAAGAAAAGATATTTGTCCACATATCTGGAACTAGAAGATAAGTTGACTGAAACATAAATGGGAATGGGAGATAAAGATTGGCCTTGGATTGCTATGTTATTTGTATTTTAATTAATATAATAGAGTGGTATTATGGTTTTTGAGACCTAAATTAGTATTTATTATCCATGAACTAGAAAGTACAATTTTGGCCATCCAGTCCTTAAAAGTCAGTTGCAAGATTCTAAATAAAAGTTAATATCCTCTGACTCTTTCTTACTACAATGCAAATTATTTGGAATTGAAAACTCACTTCCTTGATTTCTTTCCACTCACATTTTCTATGTCCCAGAGTCTGACCAATAGCATCTAAATTCCAAACACCATATCATGCAGTATAAGAATTTTTTATATGAAGGTCCATGACTTTGACCTATGAGTTCTGAAATTGCATAGAATTCTGTATGTATATGATGATGTAAATATGTCTGGGTGTCTGCTTAAATATTTTAACATATAGAAAATCTGAATATGCTGCTATAACTGAGATTTATCATTGTGAATAGGATGCTAGAAATGCTTGAAATCAAACATAAGTTTGATCGTGTCACTCCTGTTCTGTAGACTAATACATTTCCCTTGGCTCTTAGAGTGAAGATCATGTCTACATGTTGTGATTACAATACTTGACTTGTAGGTCTATTCTTATATCTCTAGACTAAATTTGTCTCACTTGCCCTCTAGACCTGTGGTTTGAAAACATTGGAAATCACTTCATTTCCTTTATAGAGCTATGCTTTCTGTCATTTCAGGATCTTGCATATTTGTTTCTTATGGGGAAGTAATTTCCCCTTTATGATTCCCCTACCTGCATCCACTATTTTCTCTTATTAACTTGTCTCTTACTTCTAATATTAGTTCATTTAAGTCTGCTGTTGATATAAGATCAGGTTCATGTGTTCATAACATCTCTCTACTTTAAGCCATGAAATTTATCAAGGCTGATAATTATAAATTCAGATCATGATTTTGCTAAGATCTGTTTCTTCTATGATAAACTCAGGAGGGCAGGAATACTGATGACTAATCTTCATGTTTTATTTGTAGCATTTGGGATAGAGTCTTCTAGTCAGTCTGTGTGCAGCACAGATTTGTTAAATGAATGTGAGCTTTCGCTTAACAACTTGGATCAACTGATTTGGATGTGTAGTTGCAGTCACATACCCCACAACATCCTCCACAGAATTTTAGTATAGTTAATCATAATTCAATGACTGTTTTCTAAATGACAAGCTGTTTTCATAACAAAGAAATGTTGTTTTCCTGCAGATAGTTATCCCAGTCATGTTCTTATTTCCCATATGTAAAAATGCTGAGTGATTTAATTTTTAGACCAGTTGTTTAAAAAAGTGTTTCCAAGCAGATGTCTTCTAATAATCAGGAACTTAGAAATTCTCCACATTTTTTATTGTACACATGGAATATGTAGAGAGCTCATCATTTGATTTTTCATACGCCTTAGCCAATGTGAATTGGTAAGAACAGTATTTAATAAGTATGTATGTTTCGGCACTTTATAAGGAATTAATTACCTATAATTCATTGTATGTGAACTGAAATATGGAAGGAGTAAATATTGACAAAGAATATTTAGTTTTCATTGTTCTGGCTCAAGACCCTTTCACAATTATAGATAATAGTCTTCTGTTTATTTGTTGCTTGAGTGTCATGCTGTAATAAGGTATGTGAAAGCATAATACTCTCCATACTTACAGTCATGTGGTCTTTTGGGTAAATGCAAGATAAACTAAAAGTACACTGTAGTTTAATAAAATAATAAGTATTAACTAAATAATAGAAGATGAAATATAAATATAGGGAAATGGAGTTGTTCTGCTATGCTTCAATAGAATTGTAAAACATGCTATTTTCCATTAATAGCTGCTTTTACTGATAAGGCTGAGCTTGTCCAGTATACTCATACCCCTGTAACATTTCAATAGCTATTTTTTGTTTTCCAGAAATGACAAGAATGGATGTTAGGTAAACAATATGATGCATGCTGATGCCTTAGAGAGAGTATAAGAGATGGAAGTGGACTTGAGACATTTTATCTACATGGAAAAAAAAAAGAAATCTGCTGAGGGTTAGTAGCTAAACTCAGTGTCCCAGGATCTCTGGAGGGAAATATAAAATAGGAATCTAGCAGTCACTTTGTCATGATGAGACACTGTCGCTATGTGAGAATATTGTTTTGATGATAGTTGTTCACAAAGATATGTGTTTTTTACTGAAGAGCTTCACGTAGGCAATATTGCTTAATGGAGCTCAGAACTAAGCAGTATGCAACACTTTCAAAAGAAAATATATTCTCATCATTGCCTCTTACCCAACCTCTTTGTGACAATGGAACTGAAATACCAGCCTCTGGACCTCCATAGACTGTTATAATGACAATTCATAGCAAAACTGAAAAATTGCATATGACCACTGAAAAACAGGAGCTAGATATGCTTTTTATAAAATATAGTGACTAAATGTGAAGGCTTACTAAGGATTACAAATCATGCTATCGATTCACATAGACTATCTTAACTAGTCATAAGAGTCTATGAAATAGGCATTGTTATATATTATTATATAATTTGATAAAATGATGTGCAAAAAAGCAGAAAATAATAACTGGCTTTGAACTTCAGACATTATGTGGTTGAATCTGAACTGGAACCAGCCTCTGAATTAAAAGACTTGGATTCTAATCACAACACAAGAAAAAGAGATAAAACCAAGCTGGTTGTCCATGAAGATGGCTGCCATGGGCCCTTTGAGAGAACCATTTTTGAACTCACATGGTCTAAACTGCACTTTGTTGTTTTGTTTTGTTTGTTTTTTAAATAAGTAGTGGACCCAGAACTATTGAAGTTGGGGCTTGGAGAATTAAGATAGTATAAGCACCAGTAAATCTTCTTAGCATTCTTATCCTTCTTTCATCCCCATTCTCTCTCTTACCATTCTACACGTACAAAATGAATGAACCAAACCCATAAATCCTATAAAAGCTATCCTTAATCTGTCTCTATTTTAGTGTGCTTATAAAAAAAGTCTAATAGCCTTCAGTGAAAAATGATATGAACTGGAGCAGAGCGCTCTGCACAATTTTTAGGATTTGGCTTGGTAAAATCTGTTCATTTTTTCTCAGAAGCAGGAAATACTTTCAATGAAGTGAATTCATTCAGTGCGTAAACAATTCAGACTGTAAGTTTTTCTGGGAAATTGACTGATATCACTATATCACCAGTGTACCATTTAATGCCATCATTTAAAAATATTCCAACTTACCACTTTTTGCATTTTACTAAAAATGAAATTAGTTGTAATATATAAGGGGGCCTGTTCTGTAGGCTTAGTGTTTTCAATACTAGGAACTATCTAGATCATGTCTTATATCAAGTGTATTTGTGCCACCATCCTGTTCTCAGACACTGCAGTCTCTTTTGTTGAACAGAAGTTGGTCTTAACATCATTTGAAAACTACATTCTAAGAAAATACTATATAATTGTAGACCACTGGAGTTTTGACTTGTTGTGTCATTATGCCTCTATAGGATTTAATCCATGCCCACATGAATAGCTCTATCATGAAAATCTAAAAAGCCAAAAGGAAACAAAAGTAGCTTGAATACACAAATAGCTAATCATTTTTAAAATGCAGTCAACATATGCAGAGGAAATTCCCCCCAAGCCTCCATTTAGTAAAAAGCATTAGAGAACCTAATATAGTTCATGGGATTAATTCAAAAGTCAGTATATAATTGAATGAAAAAACAGTCAAGCAGCTGAATGAAGAGGCCGATACAAATCAATTAATGCAGATCTGAAGGGCAAATATGACTGGAAAATCTTCTACTGAAACTGTGTCATTTTAAGAAGATACAACTACTTAGCAATTGCAAACATATACTGTGTGTTTAGAATTCACAAAAATCTTCTCTCTGTGTGTATTTTAAAATGAAATTTAGTAGGGCTCAAAAACATAAGTCTAGAATGATACAAATCAATATAAATCAGTAATTAGCAATATTCAGCCAATTCATTATTAACTCAACAATTCTCCTAACTTTACAGCTTATTCTGTTGACAATAAATAGCAAATAGGTGTGTGTGTGTGTGTGTGTGTGTGTGTGTAATCTCCTAAGAAATGGTAAATGGAAACACTACTCTCATTGCTTTGTAATTGATATTGTAATTCTATCTCTAGCTTACTCTCTTACTCTTATCTAATACCAAGGTGATAAGTTTGTGTAGTATAGAATTGGAGTTACAAAGTTCCTCTTAGGATTTGAACTGTCAAAACTTAAAAAGAGACCAACAGACTGCTAAATGCTACAAATTAAAATGTGTAAAGTACAGCTGATGATTGAAACTTTGGTTTTAATATCTTCGATATTTTACCTTTTAAATTCTCATAGTAGCTTGTTCAATAACCTCCCCTCTCCATCTTCCACACTCCTTTTAGCAGTGACTTTGCTTCTCCGGGTTCACCTACTGTGCCAAACTTATAAATCATGCATTATTACAGATATGTATGAATAAGAAAAATGATGGTTTTATATAGGGTTGAATAGTATACATGGTTGGTTTCATATATTCACTGGAGGGCTTAAAAAATATGCCCCCTCAGAGGAAGGGGGGCTATTGCATATAAATACTTTGCACTTGATTATATAGCTAATATTAGCTATATATTGTTTGCTAATATTAATGCTAACTTAGTTAAGTAATCTTGAGTCATATTCTCAACAGAATGTCATTCTTAAAAAAAAAAATTCTACTGAGCTTTATCACAAATGTGGGGAGAAAATTCATTCCAGAAAATAAATATCCAGTTTATTATATTTTAAATCATTTAGATTACACTTATTAGTTGCATAAATTTCCCTTGAGTGCCCAGTGAATGCAAATATAAACATGAATACATGGTGATTTGTCTAAAGTAATTTACAATGCATATTTCAGTAGTTTTAAAAAATGATTGAGTAATGAATGATAATAAGATGAGAACTCCAATGCTGGTATATTTCAAATTCCAGGTGATTGTTAGAAGAAAGATCTTTCTCATTCCACAGATTATAAACAAATACTTGGAAAAAGATACACAACAAACAAATCATTTAATTACTCTTCCGTTGATACTTTGAATCAAAAGTTCCCACATGGCAAACTTCTGTTATACCACAGTGGTGAAACATTGGTTACATTAGCAATTCCTTCAAAGAATTATCATGAATATTTTCAAAATACTTACAGGGAAATACTAGATTTCAGAATAGATTCCTTTAGCAAGCATTTTAAATGATCTCATGAATTACTTTTTCTTACCTTCTTTGAATTTTTCTTTAAGAGCAGAACCTGTGAGCACTATGTGTTCTAGTTTACCACACACTTTAACGGAATTTTCTCTAACTTACTGTCTGCAACAGACACAAGCTCTACTTCGACTAGCACAGTCCTGTCCCAGAGTCATGCTCAGCTGCCAGTCTTTCCCCTTTATTGTAGCCTTGAGCTTGAGCACAAAATTCTCTTTTGTTTCATTTTCGGTCACTTATATAATGAGCACAACAAAGTGTGACTTCTGGAAGTGGCACTAGTCCTGCTAATGTGTGGTCTCCATCATGCTTCTGTTTCTATCATTCAGGTGCTCTTAGATGATGAATTCATGAAGTTGGAATATTTGTTTTATTATGAAATTTTTTCTCAGATACCATTTACCAGACATGAGATCTCTTACTGTTTGTTATTTCCTATTTTCCATCATTTAAGAAAGTACTGGTAGGCTGATAGTGTGGAAGCTACAAATAATTTTTTCCCATTGAGGTAACGTTAGGTTAATGCACTGTTCATGTTTTTTGAGACACTGAGACCTTGCCAAAGATGTTACTTTGGTTGCCTTTCTTTTTCTGTTCTTCTATTCATCTTGGTAACAGTTGACTGGGAAGGAAATAACTAGCACAATCTACAAGTTATGGAATGGGATTATTAGGGAACATATATCGTATTATATTTTTTATTTTATTATCATTACTAATTAAGTTTTATTGTGGTAACATTGGGAATCGTTGTACTACTAGTTTAAGAATTAATGACCTAACTTTTTTCTTAAGATTTTCAACTTTAGAGGAAGAAGATTGACTTGCTGTTCTACTATGATTTGTATTTTTGTTAAATTTATTTACATTTATCCTACAGCTTCAGTCCTCTTTATATTTTTGTTGTTCCCCTTGGGTATGGCCCTCTAACACCCCTTCCCCCACTCTGGTCACTCTATCTCCTCTTGATACTGTTTGCTGGTCCATGTTTAGCCCTTTAGTCTCTGCTTTTTCTGGAGCAATATATTTTTCCTGGGTGAGGAACTGTGTGATTTGCATTTTATTTATACCCATGTATTGATGTAATTTGATCAGTAGGCCTGGTTTCTGAGTATGGAGGAATCATGCTTTGGAAATTGGGGGTGGAGTGAAAATATAAACTATAGATTAAAATCTGTGATGAGTTATATTGCTCTGTTGTTCTTCAGTAACTAGAGAGGGATATAATATTTTACAGAACCATTATCACCATTTGAGAGAAAGAAAATTCCCAGTGGTGGAATTGTGAGTTAGCTCCTGATATTCATGTCTGTTAATAACATAGAAGTCAAAATTTGACATTGATAGTTGCACATATTTCCTCCTGATCTACACTCTTAATAGGATGTGTGTAATACTCTAATAACACTGACCATAATTTACCATAAAAAAGCTATTCCTTTGGAAGAACATGCATTCCTTGTCTTTCTAGAAACTATTGATTGTTTAAGAAATAAGCTGGATGTGTTCTTTGCTCATGGTGACTTTATTCTATAATGGAGGAAATGAGAAAAACATGAAAATGTTTAGTAAACAACTGTTACAAAGCTCTTAAGGGAGAGCAGGGTGCTGTGAGATCACCTTAAGACTCCCTTGAGATTCAAAGGCTTGTCCACTTAGGCCTCACAATTGGCTACCTCAACTGGTCTTACAGGTTGTAATTACCATAAGAAGCTAGGGAATACAAGGGGAAAAGCACCTTACATAAAAAAAAAAAATGTTTGGGAAACAATGGCTTATATGATGTTACACATCTTTGGAAAAACTTCTTTTCAAACCTAGATTAATGTATTTTGGGATATTCAAAAAATAGAGTTTACCACAGTTGGTAAAGTATTTTTTAGACTTTTTATTTCCTTCTCACATTCAAAAGAATGTATCTTTAAAAAAAATGATCTTAGTCAATTTCCCATGGTTTATATTGATCTTAATCTTGATGCTTAAGAATGGAATTTTGAAGTTAAACAGAAACTTGGAGCCATTTCCTACCAATGCATTTGCATTAACCAATCTCATGAGACTGATCTAGGAAATCAGGGGGCCAGCAATTTAATTTGCAATAGGAAATATAATTGCCAGAGGACAAATGCTAGCTTCTGAGTAGTGTCTTCACACCATAAGATGCTTTTTGGGGAAAGAAGTTGTATTTAGGGGAAGTTGTATTTAGTTATATTTGTTCACTGTTGGTGAACAGTGAAACAAAATAAGATCTATACTTTCAATGTGTAATGCCATTCCACTAAAACAACCTAAGGTTGCATCTCCCTTAAAAGGATTTTCCTGTCTTTAATACCTTACTAATTAAGTCCAGGTCATTATCACTCTTCCTCTTGGATTTTATTTTAATGGCATTATCAAGCTTCTGTGAGTCATTAGCCTTTCTCTTTTAAGGACAGCAACTCCCTTTCCCTTCAATGGAGCATTCTTTGACTACTTATGTTAATATATTTGATTATATAGCACCCACTACTTTTTGTCCTGTGAACTTGCTTGTTCTGTTCCTTTTAGGTGACTTTGTCTTTGCTGGAATTTATACATTTATTTTGGGAAGCTTACAAAAATAGAAAGGCTGATTGTAATTTTCCAGGAGGAAAATGGAAAAATGAAATTAAAGAACCAACAGTAGTTAAAAGCATATTACTTTGGATTTTTCTGTATAGATATACTGTAACGATCTATAAAATTGCCTGTGAAATGAATAAGTCAAAAAGATACAAAGAATAGAATATTGGGAAATACTTTGTAAGTTAATGTTAATTGAAAAACTTATTTGAATGACTGCAATGATTACCTAGAGGGTTGGAGATGAAGCAGTGAAGATGATTGGAGAAGTAAGCTCTGTCAAGCAGAAACCGCTCTTTGGGGAAATTTTCTAGTATAAATGAGAACATATATTTTTAATTGGTATGACCTTTTAAAAGGCAGGATAGGCAATGGAAAATACATGAATTTTTCTAATTACTTTTATTATTGAACTCCTAATGTGCACTTGGCACTCTAATATTTGCCAAATACAAACATAAAAGAAAGACATGGCTGAAGATGATTGATGAAACCAAATCCTTGAAAGGCAGGATATGCTGAAATCAAGTAATCAAGTTGCCATTCTAGGATTTTCTTCATAGCAATAAAAATGTACTTGAACTTAGAAAGAAATATTTTTATAATTGGTCACTTTGCAGTAAATGGGAATTGAATTGATAGGGAGCTATGGTGAAATGAGGGGGGTGGAGTGTGACTCCCAGCAATATAATGGTACATGGGAATAGCAGTCATTGTGTCCTGGTATGTGGAAACAAAGAAAAGAGAAGCCAAACCTTTTCCTTATAGGATCAGTATGAGGGAATTTAAGGAGGAGAAATAGATAGAGGAAGAAAAAAGCATAGAGAGGAGAGAGAAGGGGAGCAGCAGGCAGCAGGGTAAGGAAGGTAGCCATCCTGTAGGCTTTCCTTGCCTATCCTGGGTTAGTGAGGAGCCCAAGGAAGCATGACTTGTATAATTTGGCTTGGAAATTTGGTACTTTAGAACTTGGTTTAATTTTGAAACTGAAGATTGGAAATTGTCTGGACAACTGAAGAGAATTTGCTGTGTTGCTGTTTTCATCATGAAAAGCCTGAATGATTGCTGCTGTTGTATCAAGTGAGTCTTGCTGGTTTGGGGCCACTTCAGAGTTGAAGCTGAAAGAATGCCAGAGCCAAGCCTTTTGGAGAAGGTTTGAAGATGCCATCATGGTTTCCTCATTGGATTTGAATGTCTGGCTTTTGAAGAAGGAGTGACAACACCATAATGATTTCTATGTTTGGTGGGCAGTGAGTAGAGCTATGTCTCTGAAGAAGGAGTGATGGCACCATCTTGGTTCCTTCATCTGGCTTGAAAGTGGTTTGGCCACCATTTTGTGGACACACATGACTGCTGCAGCCATGCGGTTTTTGGACTAACGACTGAACTGGTGGGTAAGATAATCAAAGGGTTTCCTTGTACCCTCAATGACTTGTTTATTTTGTCTTCTTAATGAATCAATCTTAATGTTAGTGTGGTCTTGCTACAGCTCTTATAGGATGGGACAAACCTAAGGAGTAGTTGGGTTTAAAGGGTCAGTGGGCTCCCTTTTGTAAGTTTAGTTAAGTACCCCATTTTGTCTGTTTTCTTATCCACTTTCACCATGGCTGTCAAAATAGGTGTTATTCAATATAAATTTCAATTAAGAATAATTGATGGGGGGGGGTGGGCACGGTGACTCGTGCCTGTTAACTTCAGCCTATGAAGCAGCTGGGGCTAGGAATCGCCGTTCAATTCCTGCCTGGGGCACATAGTGAGACCTAGTTCCAAAAAATATAGCTGGGCGTGGTGGTGATTACCTGTAATCCCAAGCCACCTGGGAAGCTGAGGCTGGGGATTGCTTGAGTCTCTGGTACCCTGGGCAACGTGAGCCTGTGGTTCCACAGGCAAAAATAGCGAGACCCAGTCTCATAAAAAGAAAAAAAAAGAATTGATTTTTTAACTTTTCTACTAGCTTCAGAATTACAAGACAAACTGTTTTTGTGACAGTGAGAAAATAAATTTAAAAATTTTTGAAACATAACAAAGTACTAACTTTATGTATAAGAACATTCAAGTTAATCTTAAATTGTGTACACTGTAATAGGCCAAAATATAAAAGAATTTTGCATTATCTCACTATTGGATTATAAGACTGTATAACTTAGTAATTTCCATCAACACTGAAGGCTCTGAGAATTTCCTAAGACATTCAGTGGTTGTTGGTTTATTCAATTTGAAAATAATTATGACACATTTAGATTTGGAATACTTTGAATTTCTTTCCATGGTGTTTTGTTGAAGTCAGCTACAATTTTTTAATAGGCACGATGGCTTTTCCTTGAGTGTAAATATAAGGTATTGATTTCTACAGTTTTTGGAGAGGGGGTCATGAATTACATAGGAAAGAGAATCTTACATTTTGTTTCTGACCTTGTACAGATTTTGACTTTCCGGTATCTAAGACAAAAAAATTCTTGAAAATGTTCAAAAATAAGCAAAGCATGGTGATTTTTCTTTGACTAGTTTTCATACATGATTCGAGTATCCTTTTAAAATTCTGTAACCTCATTTGAATCCCATCAGAAATAAATGAACAGTCACAATTGAATATGTTAGTCTCCTTTGAGCTCTTGAATGAGATTATCCCTCTCTGCAACTTTCAGTTCAAATGAAAAAAGCCACAGGAGATGCAACTTAATTGCAATAGGAAGAATCTGGTTCAGGTACAGCTGTACAAACATTCTTCACAGTGTATTTCCAAATTGACTGTTCAAACTATATATAAAGATTTTTAGTTATATATTTGTATACCTTAAAAGGAAAATAGTATGTTTAAAATCAGTCTTTTAGAAAGGACAAATCTATATTTATTACCCTGATGGTATAATGATTCATTCATGAAAAACGAAAGCTGCAGTTTTATTTTCGTACTCCTTTTCTGTAGAAGTACAAGAATGACAAAGAACTGTCACTTGAAATGTTGACTGTGGTATGCAAGGAATAGCAAATAATTTAGGTAACTTTCACTAGAGAATTAAAACAAAGCCATCCATTTGTTCAGTTTATGAAATGTGATGTTCAAATCACTGTCAGTTCCAAATGCACCAGCAATGTATGGTATTAATAATGTTGTGCAAAGCTATTTTCACCTACTGAAAGTGGGGAATTGTGATGCCTAATTTTACAATTTTTGTACTTACATTTTCTACCAGTTTTCATTGTATAAATGTATATTTTTCCCATTGATAAGTTCTCTGTAAAATTTGCATTAAGTGGGCTCACAAATTTAAATATCATATTTTGATAACCTTTGAATAAGTGTATATATATGTGTTACATATATATGTATATATATATATATACATATATGTTATATGTATCCTATTTAACTTTAAGGCTCCTGTGTAGGTGTGAGAGACAGTGAGAGACAATAAGGTGGGATGGAGATAATGGGGGCGGTGGTGAGGGACATTTTCACCTACCCTAGTCTTCACAAAACAGACAATATAAAAATGGTTCTCACACAATACCATTTACAGTAGTTCATGACTGATTTTACCTATTTTAAGGTGTTGTGGTGGTATGCTCAATATGAGGCCTGTGGAAATGTTGATTTTAAAGAATCAATTAGACTGTGTTGAAACCCATACAGGGCATTTAAATGGAAAATGTCACTGAGTACCTACTGTGTTCCAGTCCCCTTGCCAGATACATCACATGTGCCAGATAATAGTCACAACTGTATTAAATTGGCTTTATTTTCACTCTTTAAGGAGGAGCAGGTGAGAATTAGACATGTAAACCAACTTACTTGGAAATGCCAAAGTGAGTGCTGAAACCTGGGAGTCAAAGCCATGTCTTTTTAATGAAAAGACCAGCTGTCATTTCACTTTCATGTATTCAACTTTTCTAACATGCTGACACATGATTCAGGCTGAGGAAGCTACTTCCTTCTATTCCTTGTTAATACATCTCTGATGAAGTGATAGCTTCCTCATCTGCAAACATCATACTTCTTAAACCCTGGAAACGGCAAAATTAGAGTATGTTTAAATTGGGCCAGCAAGAGGAATCTAGAAATAAAAGTGAGTTCAAAAATGAATTGATGTGAATGGACATAGAGAAAAACAAGAGTTATAAGAGACACAAAGCAGTGATATGTATTTACCAGCAACTCTGTGGAAGGATTTCAAAATGTTTCACCTGTGCAGTAACTTTCTCAGAAAGGGAGCTGCAAATCTGGATGTTTTGAGTCAGGTTATATCCACCATGCAAACATCTTTGCTTTGTTTGAAGTGGACAGAGGTAAAGAGATCTGACTTTTGAGGAAGGTCAATGATAGAAGGGAAATGGGACTAAATCTTGTACACCCCTGCTCAACTCTAGGCTTTACAAAATCTTCTTTATTCCAAAACTCACTCAGAGTTTCCACACAAATGCAAACTCTCAAGCAAAGATCTTGAAAAAGGAAAGCTGTAATCATCAAAAGAGACTTTAATTGAAAGTGTATTAAGAAATGTACTCTGAACCCCCAATAAAGGAAAGGTATCAGGCAGTCACCTGAAGACTGTTCTTCTTTTCATACTTTAGGCTCCTGGGCCACTTTTCAAGTGGTTGTGAAATTTTCGTTGTTGATGACAGTTATTGCTCACCTTCCCGAAATTGGTCTTTAAAATGACTTTGTGCTTTAATGGAGACGGAAAAATCCTTCATTCTGGTGATCAGTTCCAAAGCCTCCGAACATTGCAATCAATCACACGTAGTGCCTGATGGATGTGTCAGGCGAAAAGCGTAGCTAGAGCTGTTTCAAGGCCACTGACTCTGAATCTGCAATCTGACTGAATTCCTTTAAAGCCTAAGGCTTTGGGGTAAATGAGGGGTCAGCAAACGTGTCCAGTTCTGCATGGATCATTTGAAACATCGAAAAAAATCAAGTTAAAAAGATCAGATATTGATTTGAAAAGCATTTTCAAGTTATTAATGATTTCAGTAATTCCCATAATGAAAAAAATGAAATTTCATTAAATGAAAGCATTTGCAAGGTTCACATTACTATTTCAGAGGCCTTTAGAATGATAAATTTGGCAACATAGAAAATCAACAGTTTCTTGAAAAACACAACCCAAACTGTCAAATACTTTAAATGCCCTTTAAAACATATACTTATAACAAAAATTATATGTATATATTTACACATAAAACATCATGATCACTAGTAAAACTAATGAACCTATCTCCTTACGTTTACCATTTCTCTCTGTGATCAGTGCATTTGAAATCTGCTCCCGCAGCATATTTCTAGTATTCAATACAATACTGTTAACTATAGTCATACTTGCACAATACATCCCTAGACTTCCTTTCCTATGCAACTTCAAGGTTGACCACCCCCACTCTCATACTCAACCCACCGCACCAGTGTCTATTAACCATTGTTCTACTTTGTGTTCCTGAGTTTGAACATTCTTTCACACTGTGCATGAAAGTGTGATCATATAGCTTTTTAATCCTTCTTTGACTTATTTTACTTAGGAAAATTTCCTCCAGGTTCACCCTTGTTGTCAGAACTAAAAGGATTATCTTTTTTCTTATGATTGAATAATATTCCATTATGTAGCTACTTCTGTCTGTATGTCCATCTATCCATTTATCCATCATCCATCATCCATCCATCCATCCATCCATCCATCCATCCATCCATCCATCCATCCATCCATCCATCCATCCATCCATCCATCCATCCGTCTGTCTGTCTATCTAAATTGAATCTTCCTTATCCACTCATCTGTCCATGAGTATTTGGGTTGTTTCTTACATATTGATTATTGTGAATAATTACATAATCAACATGAAAGTGCAGATACCGCTTGGAGATATTGATTTCATTATATTTGAAATAATACAGCATTTCTGGGAACATTGTATTTGATCGAATTGTGATATGTGGTTTATTCCACTGAATTCTTTATAATTCCAGTGAACATTGTCAGGAAAAAAATATTTTGTCTTTAGCTTGGGTTAAATCTAAAGACAACAGATAAAATATAAAATGAAAAAATTCAAAGAACATGTTACAAAAAAATTATTTATGCAAGTAACATTCTGGGTTTGAAAAACTCAAATGACTAAAACATCAAATAAGCTTTTAGTATTTGAGTTTCCCATTAAGATTTGTTTTATTTTAATTCATGTTTTATAACATTTTAAGTCATTTTTCTAAAACCCCAGTATAACATGTCTATTGTTTGACTTTTTCTAGATCTTTGTTTTAATCATTTCAATAAAATCTTTTGTTTTATGCCTGATATGCATCAGAAACTGTGGAAAATCACATCTTAACTTCTGATGCCAAAGGACCAAATATTAAATTTTGTGCTTGTGTTTCTTTTGAAAGATCAACGAGCATTTATATAACACATTTTGACAATAAATCAATCTAATCATTAAGCACTGACAACCTCCATCGTTGTTTTAAAATTCAGGTGAATCAGTAAGATTTTTAACATCTGGCTTAGGGAGAGACAGACAGCAATAACCTTAAATTAGTGCTCCACATGAAGAAGTAATTAGATGCTCACTTTTGGAGAGGTCGAACCATCACCAATTGTACAAATGCCTGCCTCTGAAGCCGTGATCATTAATGTAGTAATGAGCTGTTGAAATAGCGATGCAGAGCCAATCTACAATACAGAGAAACTAATTGGCTTATGGATACTTTCAACTGTCCTGCTGTTATAGAGACAGGCATACCTTGATGTGTGAGAGACATTTTGAATTTCGTTGTTGTTGGAACACGATGCTCTTTTCACAAGTTTCAGACTCAGATTTCTGAAACCTTGAATTGTAGATCTCCTGATGTTTTTCAGCAATTTAAGCAAAAAGCCCATGAAATTTCCTTACTGTTATCCAGGGAGGTCTTTTTGCAAAAACACAAAAAGGATCTTCTTGGTTCTCACACTTGTAGAAGACTCTATTTCCAGAATATTATCATCTCTGTTGTTCTCACTTGTGTGATCAGCTAACAGAGCTGACCTCAGTTAGCATTTCTCTGCTGTTTGCCCCTTCATTCATATCAACAACTCTGAGAAGCCACCTTGAAATGACAGGTCATTTAGTAAGAGTTCAAAAATAAAAATCAGTAGCATTTCAGCAGCGCTTGTAAAAAAGGGAAAACACATTCAAAGCACATAGAGTTTTGATCATGGATGAAAGTCAAGCAATTGCATTCCCATTATTATGATATGTGTTGGTAATAAGTGTCTGTAACTTTGGTTCTCTTAATGTAAAACCTCTTAGATGCATACATTTTAATAATAATTTATATCCTGGCAGTTGATCATATAGAAACCATCTTACTAGGGGTGAGATCTGTATGTGTATGTGTAGACTGTTTCATAACTTAATATCTCTTCCTTTCTAATCCAGAGCTCCTAGGGCTAGTTTCCTTCCCATGAAGGAATTGGATACTTGCTCCTTATCATTTTCTATTATTCTACTTATACCTACTTCTTAGTTTTGAATCACCTTTTCTTCATTAGTTTCTAGACTGGTTTCGCATTTACTAAGCCCTATTGTCTGATTTGCAATGTGCTGGTGGTCATAGCTCAGCTCCATGGAGCACACTCACACTCTTTGAGAGTTTATAAACTAATTTTCCCTGTGTGAGGATGGCATACAAGAATGGTAATTATCCAAATCTTGAAATGTGTATATAGGAGGTCATAGAATCCATTTAATTTAAAGAATTTTAATTTTCTTATGCATTGCCAAAAGGAATGACCAATGTTCTGGGTCTTCAGTTCAACCCTGATAATAACATCTTCCTGGGTTTTACATATTTGAGCCACTTGGCCATCATCCAACACAAAGACCAGCCCTTAAGACCGGCCAGTTGAATGCAGTTAAAAGTAAATAACTGATACATGTCACTATTAAACTTTGATGAATCTTTTTATTAACATGTTTCTTGCTATTTGTGCTTTTCATTCTAGAGCAATAGCTTCTCCTGGTTTATTTTGCTTATTAATTATATTATTTGCTGATTTTATAATGCAGAGTTGGGCTAAGATTAGAATAGGAAGAAAATTAAATAATTGAAGAACCAACTCCAGAAGACTTCCTTTTGAATTTTGCTAATTAGTAAAACTCAGTATGCTGTACAACCATGTGCCACAAATCAAGACCATATTCATCCAATATTTTTACCAAGTAGACCTTAATTATAAGATTTAAAAAAATAAATGAAATGAAGGCTGATATTAAGGATTTGTGGTTTTTAAAAATAACTTATAAATTGGTGTAGTCTTCTTGAAGTGATCATGTCTATGCAAGGCTCAATTACAAACAAAGTAACATATTAACAAAGAAAGAGTAACGGGGATTATTATAAATATGCATAATACTTGAGCCCAATGTGTAGTATAAAAGCACAGAGACATAAATGATGGTATTATTTTTGCCTGTGGTGCCTAATTTAAATTAAACTGACTTTACCAACCTATTTAATCTGTCTATTCACTTATCTACCTACACACACAAGAAAAGCCTTAAAAACTGCCATCCAAGTTGTTTTGATTTGCTATTGTGGCACTAATTACAAAGCACATTATTTATTTTCCTAAATTATCAATAATAAACTTAGATCATCTCTAATTTGATTTGTAAAACGAACTATATTCTAGCTCAGAAAGTCTTTTTAAGGCAGATTTACATAACAATGGGGTAAAATTAAATTCTCTGCAAAAGAAAAAGGTTGAATTCATGTGAAATGCATTAAAATCTCAACTTCCTGGCTTCCTTATGGTAGCATTTTGCCAAAAATCATATTGAAAAATGTCATCTGCATAACGTCTCTTCATAGAAAGTCTGTATAGTTATGATGTAATATTTTTATACCAGAAGGGTTTAGCATGAAAAATATATGACTAATATCTTTTCTTTTTTTTTTCCTGGACTACAAAGTTAAATCTTGCTTTAATAACTTGCCTTTGCCTCAAAGTTGTAACTCTGTGAACCCCTAGGACCTATAAATCTCTCTCTTTTTGATGACCTAAATTATCAGACATGGAAATGATCAACATGTTTATAATTTTAAGAGATTAAACACTGTAAAGTTTTCCTTTTGATTTTTAAAAATACATTCTCAATACCTTTTGTATTTTTTTAAAAAGCTAAATTTTTAACTGTATTTGTATTTTTTAAGGAAGTATAGTAATTAGTTGGTTCCCAAAACAATGTCGAATGACTAGCTCAGCTCTCACTCATAATTAACTAACATTTTGTTGGTTACATTTACATAGGGCACAAAATTCAGCCTTCTCCGTGTAGTTTTTTGAATGAAGTTCACCGTCTTTTATATTAAGTGAGATCTGCTATTCCTTTAGTGTCAATTAAATATGAAATTATAGTAAAAAGTATAGATTGCTTATATCCAGTGGGGAAGATTCCAGTAAAATACCTGATAGACATGATTATATTTATATTAAGCTTTTGTTATAATTGTGAATAAAAAGTGTAAGAGAAATACTTGAATGACAGAAATTGGAAGAACTCAGCCTTTTATTATTTTAGGTACCAACTTGGGCTTGGTTTCATAAAGGCAGCTCCATTCTCCTATTCTCAAAATTCTTGATTTTAGTCAAGTTAATATAGTGGGCTCTCCCTAAAAAGAAAGAGAAATGAGAAGATATTCTCACCTGTAGTAATGAATGTCATACCAGCATTTGTCACGCAGCAGTAAAAACATATCAGTAAAATTGTAAGTGAATATTTTCTCTTCTTGAATATTAGGCAGAATTACTCATGAATTTATCTGATCCCACTATCAGTTTACCTGACTCACCCATCTACATAAACTTAGCTACAATACATTTGACTATATTTAGAAATGCATTTCCTCCTGAAAAATTAATTTTTATAACACCTAATTTCCCTTAATAAAATAATAATAACAACCAAGCATTTATAATAATTGACTATGTGTCTATAATGGGTTCTATTATAGAAACAGGCTTAATGTAATAAACTAGTTTCTCCTATCATCTTACACATTTGTTTTACTACTCTAAAGTCTTGCCTACCACCAATGACAATAGTGCTAAATCAAATACAAAGATTTCTGGTGTGCTGTGATATTTTACTTTAATATTTCATAATGAAACACATTCTGTAATTTAAGTACATTTTCTATTACTGCCCAAAGCAGATTTTTTAATTCTTTTACCACTACCTCAAGTATTCTGTTTGCAAATTTCATTTCAGCTAAAGTTAGCAAACATTTCCCATTCTGTGAGAGCAAATAGAACAAATAAAAAGGGCATATTCATAACTCAACTGTCATAAAAGCACAATAAAATAAATTAGATCAGAAGGCAGTATATTGATTCAAAAGTCTAGAGACAGAGTTTCTTATTCTAACTTTCTTTTTAATTGCGAAGTTAGACTGTCCTCATTTCAGATGCTTGATGTCAAGTCAAGTAATTTGACTTTGAGTCTCAACTCTGACACTTCAGTTAAGTGACTTAAGTCTCCATTTTATCATCTGTAAAATGGGAAGTATAATACCTGTCTTCTGAAAGCAAAGAATTTTATGTTTTATGCTAAACAGGTTCATGATTCACTTCTATATGCAGTTATTTCCCTAAAGTTATTAGCAAATATGAAATAAAAGTTATATTCAGAAGTTATATCTTTCTGTATTATACATTTAAGTAACTATTAAATTAAAGAAATGGTTAGGTAGTTAAGCAAAATATTATAAAAAAAAATGCAGTGGATATGATAGCGGTGTTCCTATCAATGGTTTCCAAGCTGAAAAATCATAAAGAATTAAAATTTGAAAACACATACATATGTGAGACATGCAGCTAACTATTTGTGATTTAATTGTTACAAAACACAATGACTATGTTAAATTAATTTTAATTGAATTAATGACCTGAATGATTTCATTAAATAAATTAATTAAAAAACAATTAATTGATTAAATAATTTCATAGCAATTAATAAAATCATGCTTTCACTAATTATATGATTTTAATTAAGGCATTTAATTGATTTTATAGTTATACTTGCATTCATATTTAAAACGCTCTGGGTCTATAATAGTGACAGTTGAGGTTACCATTTTTTATGTAGAAATATTTAAAATAACATCATAATTAAAAATTTGTTCAAGTCACAGTGAAATTTTTCATCAAGTTTTGTTATCATATGAGAGCTCAATAGTATTATGTTGCAATTACTAATCTTTCATCATTATATTTTAACTCATTCTGAGGTATCAAGGCAAAGCTGATGCCTTCTAATTTATGAGCAACATCTCTAATCCCTGACTGTAGAAATTGATTAAATATATATATGTACATGTATATATATGCATATAAATTTGCTTATTGATCCTAAAAACTAACATCTACTATGCATAAAGGTAGATATTAGAGACACAACAGGAAGGATCAAATTTCCATTGCTAAGTAGTTGCTTTCCAATTGTTGAGAGAGAAGGGTTAGCAATTTTACTACAAAAAGAAAGAAATCGGGGAATAGATAATCCCTGGTTCCTGTGGGAGATGTTCTCTGGCTTTTGCTCTTCTTTATCTGGATGCAATATTTAAGATTATATCTCTAGACCATCAGTATGCAGCTGTTGCATGTATTCCAGTCACTTTGGTTGCAGGCAAATTAGAATCTCTCTCTAAGATATTTTGCAGCATTGTTTTGTGTTGATTATAATTCTTTCTGTTTGTTTTTAATTACCAGGTGGTATATTTTCTCTCTAAGATCAACTCATCACATTTCTGTATATGTTTCTTGTAAATGACTAAAATGTAATAGAATAGCAGGCAGAGGAAGCAGGTATGAGTCCTCTTTTAGACTGCATCATGTTCCCCCTTTTCCATTGTTGCCTGTTTGCTGTTGCTCTGGCATTTGTCATGGTGTTTTAGTTGGTAACTGTGAAGGTAGAAATCAGCCACGCCCTTGGATGTGGAAATGACCTTGACTTTCATGGTGATTCTCAACATTTCACTTGTTTACTTTAACACCTCCTATCTTTGCAACCAAGGAGTTAAAGTAAATCTTTGTATATCTACTTAGAGATTTAAGTAGCTGTTTATATTTAGGACTTAGAGTTACAGTTACATTTTCTGACCACAAAAAAATAGAAAAATACATGTTTAGGTCTCGATGTACGTAAGTCACATATGGTTGAAATTTATCTACCCACCCTCCCTCCATTTAACTGATTTCTGGGATCACCCTACCCACTATGATTCATCTGCAAAGCATATGGAAGGATGCTCTTGCAGGCTGGGTCTCACTGCACCAGGTCACACTAGATGTGTGGGTCACCTTTGGTATCTTCACAGAGCTATATGTTTACTGAGTGAGTCACATTTGTTTCCGAACTGATAATGCTTGCTGTTCTTGTTATTGCAATTACATAATATAATTAAATTTTGGAAATTTAAAAACAAAAAGGCATTAAATGTTTCTATAAAAAATGACTAAGTTCCTTGGAATTGTTGCTAAATGACAAATCTGAATTTAAAGTTGTTTAATAAATGGTGCTGTGCAACTCTTATGGGATCAAAATGCACACATCTTAACTCTTAATTGGAAAATGTATTTTAAGCTGAAACAAAGTATTCAAGGTCTCTGTACTTATAATTCTCAACTGTAACTGAATTTTGATAAATGGTCTATCATTAGTTCAAATATTTGGAATAATAGGTCACTAGTGTAAGCAAGATCGAAGAAATGTAATGAACACTACACAACACAGTTACAGTTATTTTAAATAGAAAGCTACATTTAAAATAAAAATAATAGTTTCCTCACTTTAACTGAGATAATTACCTACTTAAAATTATGTTTTTTTTTTTTTTGATATTTCTTAAACCATCTTTCCAAATTCCTGCAAAAATAAGTATTTGGAGAAAGAACTTTCTATAAATGAGCCATAAACATTGGCTTTTCATTAAATATACTATCCAGATGCTTTTATTTCTTACCTGGTTTGCTAATGTTTATTTTATGTACATAATACAAAAGATGTTTTATATACAAAGCATACATATATATATTTAAGCATATTATGTATATATTTTCTTTATTATATGAGCAGTTATTAATTAGCTTGCTTCTCGTTTTTTAAACTCAATATTTAAATGTAAAATAAATTTAGCCAACAACCAGTAAGGTATCCAAGGAAGTATTATTTCAATAAAATTTAAGGATAATGATAAAATCTTGAGACAAAATAACATTTTAATTATATTTTATAGATATACTACTCATTATGCAACATATCATATTAAGATAAAGGTTATGAGTAATTAATCACACATAGTACACAAACACACTATATTAAAATCAATGCACAACAAAAATATTTGTTTCCTAATTAAACTGAGGTCAATCTATTCCCCTAAAAGTCAATTGAGTGGAACATGAGGAAAACAATTCTGCTATTCAACACACACTTCTAAAGGATAAAAGACGTTCTGTTTTCTTATTCAAAATCAATGAAACAAAAACCTAAAATATAGTACTCACTTTCTACCTGTATACCTGTTATAGCCTATATTAATAAGTGATGGTTTTTCTTCTGGTTTAAATAAGAGTGTTACATTAACATTACTTTCTTAGTAGTATTCTCTTTTAAAAAAGAAAACAAGAGTTTCTGAAGTAAAAGATATAGAAGCATAATCTTTGCATAAATGTACTTTATTTTTCCTAGTTTGTTACCACTTACTTTTCTTAAATTTTATTTTTAATTGATTATATATATGTATATTTGGGTGTGTGTATATATACATATATATGTATGTTACATCATTGTCTATCCTGAGGTTCTTCCACCACCTTAGAACAAGATAAATGCCCCAAAAACAGATGAATGGGTCAGAAAGCCACAGTTAGTGCACATTGCCTTGTTTAATGCTTAAGCATTAATTCCTGTTACTGTATCATATACTTCTTTCTAGTATTGGGAGACATTTTCTTATTTCTGCCTCTTGACTACATAAGCATTTTAAACATCTTAGTGCATATTTTTAGTGACAATTTACCAAGATAAACTGTTATTACTGGCATATTAATTTTTCTCAATCAAAAGAAAATAAGATTTTGCCAGTAAAACTAACTAATCCTGCATCTTTTTATTAACTATGACAGCTTTGTAAATAATACACTGTGTATATTAAGCTAGAATATTTTTGTATTGAATTAAATAGCAATTCTTAAATATTACTGTTCTGATTAATATTATAATATGGTTAGCATGGGAAGCAATATCTGAAAGAAATCAGCACATCCATATCTTATTTACACTAATTAGGGAAGTCAGATTTTTCTGAGGCTCTCAATGATGAGAGCTCGTTAGGATGTTACATCTGAGCTAAATGCTCCTCAACATACATGAAATATTAAGAAAGATGTTTTTCAGTTCTTTCATATGTAAACTAACATGATATTTCTGTGGACTTCCATTGTTCTATGGTATTTTTGAATGAGTATATTAATTAAGTAGCAAAAAGTCATTTATAACTCCCAGGAAGTTATGCCTTTATTTCTACAAAGCCAAAGTCAAAAATAAAGCATGCAAAGTAATTGTTCAGTTATTTCATTTTATTCTCATGTCAGATGGAACTCAAGAAATTAAGTGTCATAGTAAGTAACACATACTGAGGTGGGACTTGAGGATTGTGTGTGTAAATATTCAATTAGGCACAGTTAAGAAATATCACTAATAGTAACAGTGTCCACAGGCAAAAACACAGTGCAACCAACCTCTTAATATGTAGCTGGAAATACTTGGGGAACATCTAAAATCATAGGTAGTTTTGAGTTCATTAGAGGAGCTATGGTAGGAAGGGTGTTTATTATTTATACAATCATTAGGTCTTCCATTGTAGTATAAAGTTTTCCTTTTCCATTTTTCCATCTTCAGTTAATATGCATTCAGTTTTGTCAAGATTATAAAAAGAGTACTATGTGTATTAGCCGATGTAGGTAAAAAAATAGAGTTTTAATTAATCATTTTTTAAAATATGTGAATGTGTTCAGGAAATTTTTATTTGGTATAATGAAAATAGTTATTCAGTGTTCTACCTCTGGGGAATATGAGGGCTAATTTCTGTATAGTTGTAATGAAGCTAAATAGAAATGAGTGAAAACACACAAAAATTTTTTTGAAATAATTAACATTTCACAATCAACTGGGAAAAATGACATTTTGTTATAGAAAACTATCTGTTAAGAAATTCAAATCATTCACACACATGTGTAAGCTCATCATTTACCCTGATGGCCAATTTAATATAATTCCATCTATCCTGTCACTCATTTATTAATTAAAATTAGACTATTTACTACATCAAAGTTACTAGGTTATACGTCAGGAGTGCAAAGAAGAAACATACATGTTTCTCTTGCTATCAAGATTCCAAAATAGCATCCAAAGAGCACAGGAAATCTCCTAATTATCTTTCCCCAGTAAGAGCTTGTTGTTAAATTTAAGAATAACTTCTGAGGGGTGTGGGAGGAAAGAAATAAAAGGGAGTAAGATAAAGTAGATTTAAGTTGTTTGAAAATATAGAGCCTGCTTGTAAACTGATTTACTGCACTGTTTCTCCAGAATCTTTCATGTAATTATATACTATTGATGATTAAGATGATGGTTAGAAATTAGTCCAGTCAAGGATATAGGATGCAGACAGTGGTATCCTGGCAGATGGGAGGATAATAGTAGAAGTATTTGCCCAAGAGTGGATATATCTAGAATTCCTGAATTGTGGAATGGTTCTGGGAAAGAGGTGAATCCTACCAGTTCATGAAGACATATATGTAATGTAAAGACCCTGTGATTTACTGAGAGAAATGCAGTATTATAAAGATAGAAATCATAAAGTCAGATTAGTAATTTTAAAAAGTCTGAAAAATGCTAGACGATACATTGGAGAAAACAGTGCAATCACAGATACCTTTGAGGGAACTATTGCATTATTCTAAGCAGGAAGAGAGGAATATATGGACTAGGAATTGACTGGTGGGGAAAATATATGTTGAATTTTTTTTTTCTGAAAGATTATGCCCATGGCATGGTAGAGTAATGACACTTTAGTGACTATGTAAGAGAATTTTATATATGCTTTTGGTGAAATCCTTCTCTCTCTGAAACTCACTCTCAGTGGCTATTTTCTCATTCCCAGGTGGGAAATAATGATAATTTACCCCAACAGAAATTTTTTTTCTTTCATCGGTATTTGTATGTACTTAGTATCTAAAGTGTTGGGGGAATTAATGATTGGAATTTTTGAAATTGTTAGCAAAAGTAATCAGGTTTTGTTGTACTTTAATCTTGTTCTTTAATGAGCTAAAGCACAAACTTCACTCCTTATTTTTCAGATGCCTTTGATAGTAATATGACTGGGGTGGTGACAGTGGTACTATGGGTAGTTTTTAGGAAGCACTATTGAGGAAAGCAGTGATAAATATTCTGTATAATTCACTCTTTAGTTTACACTCTGTTCTTTATCCACTTAAGGTATTCTTTTTCAAGTTGTCTTTATTTCATTTTCTGTACTATAACCTTTTTAGAGAGAAGTGAGCTTGTGTCATCCTACCTGTGTTAGGTTAAATCACCTTTCCTCCCAGATATTCACTCTGTATGTTTTTATGCTAACATTTCACTTGTTTTTCTGCCTATTTTTTTTTCAATGTGTGTTATCCCTTTCTACCACATAGAATAGAGGCTTCCAGAGGGACTATGTCTGTCTTATTGTAATATCCTTAACACTTCAAATACTGGCAAAGACATAAGAGGAATTCATCAAATATGTGTTGAATGTATTAAATAGTGAACATATTTTAAATTATTAAGTATGGAAATATTTCTCAGGCTACTATCGTCTATGATATTTTTACATTCTTAACTAATCTACAATTTTTCGACTTACTCTTATCAAACAATCAAGATACTAGGGATGTGCAAGTTTGTTCCGTGTAGTATTTCCCCCAAACACTCACTTTAATAAAAAATGTTTCAAAGTACTACAGTGCTGTTAATTCATGTGTCAAGACATATCAAGCTTTTTTGATAAATTAATTTAACAATTTTACTTTTTAAAATAACGGTCAGAATCTAAATTTTGGAGTAGAAGCTCTTTCTAAGAGTGGTTTTGAACCGCTAAAGGTAATTTTAGACTATCTTGTGACTCTTGAGCTATTGAATGGTAGGATATTACGCTTAACTGAACAATAGGAAGACTTCACCATGCTTCAGGTGCCCACAGACCCTTATATATTCTTTGAAGTCAGTCAGGAGACAATAATTGTCTTGAGTCTTATATGGCATACAAGATGCCCACTTTGTTCCTTCAAAGTTGACAGTTTTGTATTAATATCATAGAATATCCAATGAATGCCCAAGGACCTAAATTCTTGCCCTAGAACTACTCCTATTTGGGTGCATTTGGGAAAGTTATAGAGACACTGACTTTTGTGTTAAGATACTTATCTCTAGTTTAAATGAAAGAATAATTATCTGTCTTCTGCAATCACCCATGAATTTAAGGGATGAATGATGATGACTGATGTTTATCCGTTCAGATATTTTCTAATAAATTACTGGAGTCAAGATATTTATCTACTCTGTATAACAGATAACTGAAAGTACTCAAATATCCTTCCACATGCTTGCAGGGGCTCGTAGCTACTGTTGTGTATTAGGCTTGTGCTAAATAGTAAAAATGTAATGAAGTGTCTTAGAATGAAGTACACATAAAGCCTAAAAAAAAAAAAAGAGAATATCTCTCTTCTCCCTCTCCTCCCTTCACCCTTCTTTTACATTAATGTCCCTCCCTTCCTCTCTCTCACCCTTCCTCCTTCCCTCCCTCCTTTCTTCTCTCCTTTCAATCTTCTTTTTCTTGTTTTCATTTGATTCATTCCCATGTATTTTATATAATATGACTTAAGGACAATATATAAATGATGGCACTCAAAAGAAAAAAGAGCTATTTTGTATCTGGGCAAATGTTACATTTTATTTGGATTTTAAGAATTAAATACATATTTATATCATTAATCTGCGTTTCCCCCCAAATGTAAATATTCTATGGATATTCCAAAGAGAAGCATTGAAAAAAGTTGTATCTCAGAAGACTGCAAAGTTCTTCCCCTTTCTTACATCATTATAATGTAAGAGATGGCTGAAAACTCTAAATTTCAGAGTTGGAGGTCACTACCTTTTTCACAAATGAGCAAATAGTGATGTTGTAGAAACAGAGGAAATGCAAACTATGAATTGCTCACTCATGGTTATTATTTCCCATGTTATTTATTTCTTCCCAGCTTGAGGGGAGAATATATTCCAGTTATAAAAGGAGAAATAGACAATATTCATTTTTATATTCTCTTGTTTGTTCAGATTTATTCTGCATAAAAAGGAAAAATTGATGATTGCTTTGAAACACAGTTCTGAATATGCATAAAAGGAAATTACAATTCTTCTCACCTAGCAAGTAGAACTTATGCATATTATAAGGACAACTTGATTATAGTGAAGAATAAAACAGCTAGAATTTGTACATTGTGAACATGTGAAATAAGTAAATTTATAGGTTGGTTTGAATACAGTGGTGTTAAGTTTGTGCCATCCTAAATGTATTTATGTATTCAAATAAAATTATAACATCATTTTACTGTTATTGCTTACCTAATAGTTCAGTGGTTTGCCATAAATGGTTCTTCATACCACTTTATGAAGAATAAAACTATTAAGTGATAAACTAGGGAAATGATCTTACTAATGTAATTATTAGTATTCTGATGGACTTTTCATAAATTATAATATTATATTCTATTTCTATACATATCACACATTCCTACTAAGAAAACATTATGAAATAATCTTATTTTTTCACGAGTCACTATTATTAGAAACATCAATACCATAAGAAGAAGAAGATGATTTGATGCAGTTAAAATGAGTTATTTGTCTTCAATTATGGACTCTTTCACTTATTAGCTGTGCAATTTGTCAAGGAACATTGAGAAATGGCAGTAGTGTGGAGTGTAATTGTGTAAGTTAAGTCTTAAAGTCAAGGCCCATATATTCAGCTATATATTCAAGACTTTTTTGAACTTCCCATAGGTCAGGGATGCCATATATGGTAGAATGACCCATCAGATTGCTGCATCTAAGAAGGCATCTTTTACCTTATAGATCATATGTCATATTATATCATATCATATCATTATCATATTATTCCAAAAGTTTCTACTAGATGCTGTTACCTTCAAACTTTCTTTAATAAGACAACAAAAATGTATGTCAGATTCCAAAGATTCAAAGCATATAAAGGATTGTTTATGCCTTTTTGCCTCTAAAATGGACTAGTCCACACACCTGGACCAAAGAGAGACCTGTAGGAATGAGTGGTTCCTCCCCACCCCCGCCTCCCCTTGAGAACTTTCATGATAATCTGGAACTCAGTCTGCAACTATGAGAAATTTGGAATCCTAAATTCTCCTGTACAGTGGCCACAGGCATATATCTTTTTCATTTTTGTTTTGCGTCTCTTTCCAATTCAAAATTTAATAAAGTCAGTGGCACTTTGCCAAAAGTTTGTCCCTCTTCTTTGTATAAAGAATACAATCTAGTCTATCTCATGATTGAACTGCCTAAGTACCCATAAACATTTCTAAGGGCACAGGGAATTGTGACATGTTTGAATGCTCTAACTGAATGACAGTCATGGTTATAGAAGCAGGATAATGTCTGATAATGAATATCAGTCTCTACTCACATTTGGTCACTTATACTTCCCTGGGCCTTGGAATCCCTTGTAAGGCAATATTCTTGTAAACTTGTCGATCTTGCTTACTCATAAGCATGGATATGGCATGGTGTCTGAGGTCTAGTTTTGGGGGATTCAAGGAGCAGAGCACAGCATGGTAACCTGGCTTGTCACTCTGTCCACTGAATCACAGGGAGGATATCCTGATGCCAAGTATAAAGCAGGTGATCTGTACAGAGTAGGTTCACTATCAATCTGAGCAGATGGGTCACGTAAAGCCTGTATCTCTTGATGTTTTTTGCAGGGTTTAGTGCTCTCTCAGGAAGCCAGATACACAGGCACTCCAGGCAAGGAGGAGAGGCCAACTGGATGGCAAGCAGGCAGGCAAGTCAGGGCAAGGGGTTAGGGTGCTGGCAGACAACCAAACCTCCCAGCACCCTGAAAATCTACACTTTTTTCCTGAAACCTCTCTCTCTCTCTCTCTCTCTCTGACTTATTCTGTAGTGTTCCTACCTGGTTCTTCACTTGTAGTATTAGTAGTTGTGCTTCTGTTGCTGCTGCCACCCCACTTTTAGCACTGCTCTAGATTCAGGCGTGCCCACTTACACATGCACAAGCTGAAGCTCTTTGGACCGGAGTGTCTACCATTACATGGGCACATGTGCCATGTTCACGCTCCCAAACACTTTCAGTATTAATATGATCAAGGCTGATTAATTCATTTACCTTACACCAAGGCAAGCAAGTATATAAGCAGTCAAGTCATTATGGCTAGGCTACGGAACAAGGAGTAAATAAATCATCAATAATTGGTAGTAATTGATAATAAATTATCAATAACTGGAGGCTGTGATGCAGTTCATCAAAGTGGAAGCAAGTTTGATGTATTGAGGTGAAGAATGAGGGTAATTTAGTTCTTGGTGCAGATTACATATCAGGGTAGAGAGAGAAGAACTGACTTATAAAACCTTGAGATACTTTGTGGTCCATGTAGATGGTATCTTTTGTTAGCAGTTTCTACCTATATGAGGAGGATGGGGGAGCTTAGAATTTCTGAATTTTAATCAGATGCAGGTTGTGTACTTTAGAAAGGTCTCTTTAGTGGTAACAGAAAAGTATTTCTCAAATGTCAGTGTTTCACAGAATGAACTTAGAAATTGAAGGTTTTCATTCAGTAGTTTTTGTGAATCCCAAGACTCTGCTTTTATGGCAAACAGAAGATGATAAATCTGCTGATGTCCAGGGGCCACAGGGGAATAAGGATATAGACAGTCTATTTGGGGGGAGAGATGTTGACAAAACTGGTTGAGACTGGCTCTTACTATCATGCAGGGGAGATGTGACATGTGAAGAAAAGTAATGGGAGACACAGGAGAAGGAAGGACCCAAAGTCCCTGGAGAAGGTGAACTATTAGGACTTGTCACCTTCTGTATTATAGGTGAGAAGACAGTTGATTTACTGACCATCTGCAGAAGCTTCTCACACCCTGTCAGGTGGAGATATGTACACACCCAAGGCTGTTCTCACTTTTTCTGCAAGGAAATCTTCAATGCAGTGCTCCCAACGGAGGACAGATGTCACTCAGATGCTGTCCTCAGTTTGGGATGGAGGTTGGCAGTAGAAGCTACAATGTGAAAGTCATATGTGAATATTTGGTGCTCAGAATGGTGGAAGCAAGATCTATGTCACTGTTCTTTGATTACAGGGTATGTTAGTGGTAGCTCTGGGTATAGTCTAGTTTGAGTGGATGTGACAGTGTCACCCAAGAGAGTGCAGGATATGGGAAGTCCCCTCAGGCTTCCCATGGACTTCATCCTCCATTCTGGCTGTGAGCTTATGCCCACAGTGCTCTGCTTCATCCTGACATGCCCCTCCTAATTTCCCATGGCTATTGATGTCTACACCAGTCATTCTAATGTTTATGTGCATAGTAGAAGAGAAAGTCTTAAAGTTCGAGATGACCAAACTAAAGTTTCTAAAAAGGCTTGGTCAAATTTCTTTTAATTTAAAAAAAAACTTCATTATATATATATATATATATATATATATATATATATATATATTTACTTTTTATTTATGTATTTCATTTTATTTATTTTATTTTTATTTTTTATTATATATATAATATAGATAAATATATAAATAATATATAAATATTGTATTCCCTAGATCACCCACCTCTTTCCCTCCTTGACTGTTCCCTCCCTTCTCCCACACTTCCCAGTTGTGTACTTTAGTTTGGTTCTTAGCTTATTTTGACTTTTCCTCCTGGCCTTTTGTTTACTTTCCTATATCCCATACATTATTGAAACCATTTGATTTCTGACTTTTTCTTTCTGGCTATTTTATGCTAATATGATTTCTTCTAAATACATCCATGTTATCATAAAATGTTAAATTTGTCATTTTTAATTGATGAGTAGTATTTCATTGTGTATATATACCACAACTTTTTCATCCAGTCATCTGTTTTGGGACATTCTGTACAGCAAAAGACACAACAGAGAAAATAAAAAGAAACCCAACCGAGGGGGAAAACAATTTTGCTTCCATACAAGTTGAGGTCTGATAACAAAGATACACAAAGAACTCCCACAACTTAAAAAAAAAAAAAAAGCAAAAGCCCAGTTTAAAAATGGGGAGAACTAAAAAGATACTTCTCCAAAGAGGAACGACAAATGGCCAATAGGCACATGAAAAACTGTTCACCATCATGATCAGGGAAATGCAAATCAAAACCATAATGAGCTACCACCTTAAACCAGTAAGAATGACCCACATTAAAACAAACAAACAAACAACAACAACAAAAAAAAAAACAGGCAACAACAAGTGCTGATATACATGTGGAGGGGAAGGAACACTCTTATACTGCTGGTGGCAATGAAAACTGGTTCACCAACTATGAAAAGCTGTGTGGAGGACCCTCAACCTAATGAAAATGAAATTATCATTTGAACCAGCAATTGCTTTTCTGGAAATCTACTCAAAGGAGATCTCAATACATATACAAAGGGACACCTGTACTTTTTTATTTGTTTATAATTGCAAGGGCATTATTTATAATTGCAAGGACATGGAATCAGTTAAAAAAAATGGAGGAATTACCTACCTGTGGAGGTAGCAAGGAACAGACCAGGTATAGGTAAGATTCATTTAATAACATTAGCTAAAAATAAAGTCACTGTTAGGCATCAAATCATTGTGATTTACATGGTTACCTAACTTTCAGACCAGCTCAGGTAGCAAGAGTCATCATTTTTATTTTCAAATTATGAGATAAATCATAGAAAAACTGACTTCAGTTTCAGAGTTTTCTGCCATTTAACAAACCACCCAAAGTGGCGTAATGCCTGTCTTTATTTCACACTATTTGCATTTGGATTGCATGGAATTTGGGTAAGGCATTAAAGTTTGACTCATTACCACTTCCTGCAGGTGCTGTGCATCCTTCTAAAACATATGTTTAAATCTTCTGCTACTTCTTTTCCAAGTGGTCTTAGTATTAGAAGGCAAGTGAGTCAGAAAGAGAGTTAGGCTCGATTTTAAATACACTAAAAACAGTGGTAATTAAAATTAGTCTCTCTCTTTCTCTTGCTCTCTTTCACATATACATGTGCACATGCACACACTCCTTGTATCTGCCTCTTTCTTTTTTTCCTTTTTTGCTTGGTTCCCAAAAAAAAACGAGAAAGGAGATATGACCCCCCAATCTATATGGTACACCTATATGTTATTGTTTTTTAAAAACTGCGTGATTTATTTGTGGATATTTTTTTCCAATATCAAAATGGAGATGGATAAAGAATGATTAAGATGATCACACATACACATACCACGTTAGGAAATAACGTTATTGTTCCTAGAATTGACAGACTTTCCTTAGCTTTGCTAGACATTGGTATTCAAAATAGGTTAAAGTTAGCCTTTAATTTTTCAGCTCAAACTGTTTCATACGACCTTCAGCCACTTTGCCTATGACTTCCTGAACTATCCCAAACACTGCTTGCCACTTCTAAGTAGAAGAAAAGATGGTGTTAGCAACTAAGGTTTCCATCCATTTAAAGATTGACTGATATGTCAGAAGCTGAAATGGATGTAAATTTGTAAGCAGGAATATAGCAGGTGAAATCTATGACAGGTCAGATCTAGAAAGAAGCAGAGTTCTTTCTCTGCTTCACTTATCTCTTGACTCATCTCTTTCTTGGACATTAGCTTTGACTAAGCTCTGCCTTAGCACCACCCCTCTTTTTACTCATCTGTGGCCTACTCTGTCAGGACTGGAACACCCTTTCTCACCGGTTGTTTTTTCCAATGAAAGGACATTGACCTCCTCATCTTCCTAAGGAAACTGTGGTTCTGTTAATTAATATCTTCCCTGAATAATGAATCCATTGTTAGTGTCTCTAGCAGCTAATTGAGGTGCAAGCTTAACAAAAGGATGAGATTCTTCATGGCTATTTCTGTTTGTATCAGGGATATTTTTACTTATGAAAGTTCACCGACAAACTGGCCCTAGCCCATTTTCTATCTACTGAATCACAGTCCTTTATAGGTAATTGCTGGTAAAATTCAGTTTTCCAATTTCTATGCATTTGTTTTCCAGTCTTTATCCTATTTATTTACCTTTTGTTCATGCTTAACTTTTTTTCCCCTGCAATTCTTTTTTTATTGCTGAATTTTATAGACCCTTCAAGATTTGGATTATTTCTTACTCTCTCTTATATGAGGTTTGTTTCCACAATCTGTGGAATTTCTGTTTTCTAAATAATTCTCCTATATGATTTGACAGTCATTTGATAATGCCTCATACTGAAAACTATTCTTTAAAATAATAAAATGGATGTTTTATGTAAGTTATATTCACTCATTAAAAGAAATTGAATATGGACAAATAACTAGTAGAGTCCTTAAAATATCTAAAATCCAATTATTTAGAATCATTAAATTAACATTAAGAAATATTATTATAAATAATAATATGTATATATGAAGTAAAAGTTACAGGTGAGTGATAATCACATGCACAGAAAAGAGTTCACTAAAATTTAGTGATTAATTTTCTATTAATTATGCAGATAGAAATAATGGAGCAAAACGTTTGCAAATAGTGCATTAAATATATTTCATAATATAAACTAATCTATTTCACTGAATCCTTCCAAATAAAAAATAGTGAATTAATTCAAAGTTCCCTGTCATCTTTAATATAATCTAAATATAATCATCTAAAATAATTCCTGACCTTGTAAATTAACTGGAATGCATAGATAAGAAAACATATTCCTCTAATACTTCCTCTTATTGGTGCAACCTTACTTTTCCATTTATATTACCAGGATTTAGCATATTTACATAGACTTCTATAATAAATATGCTGCTGCCCATATCTCTTGGCTAGTTAGTAGCTATTATCTGTTTAAGTAGCCAATCCATTATTTATCTATTTCTTCAATCTGTTTTTTATCAAATTAGATTTGGTCTTATTTGGCTGGATTTCATTAAGTGATTTTACAGGAAGACCCATAGGTGCTGTGTTCCTTGAAGTTTTACATGTGTAAGCGTATTTATTGCTGAAAAATGAAAAGGAAGATAGTACTGACATTCTACCTATGATTGGAATTAAAATCATACACATATTTACAAGAAACAAGCAAATAAAATTTAATATAAGATATCAAAGGCATTTTGACTCTAATCATTCACAATATTGGTATCAATTTTTTAAACATTTATTTCTATACCTGTATATGTATATTTATGCATATATATGTGTGTCCATTGATGTTGCTCATATGTATCTATTCCTTGTTATTTTTCACACACAGATCAATGTTTGCACAAAGAGATCATACTTTACCATGTTCTATACCTTAGTTTTATAATAAAAGTACATTCTTTGAAACCTTCTAATTTTGCCACTAAAAGTCATCTTTTATTGAAAGGCTCCATTTTATGACCCTTTATTAATTGTTCACAGAATTAGTTATTTTAAAAAGTCAATTCCTATTGATGAACTGTTTATTTTTTTCTCTATTAAAAATCACCTGATAGGTACAGTTTTTTTGGGTACTGTTTGCCTATAGTACTATATCAGCCCTGACATAGATTTTGCTATTAGAAACACCATATGTTTTTAAATGTTTTAGTATATTTTTTGTGCACTTTTTAATGCCACATAGTACTTTGTATAATTGGAAAATCTCAATGAACAATATGGAAGTTTAAAGTATAAACTTATATTTTGGAAGCTAGAGAGGCAATAGACTATAAACATGTGTGTTTAATATTTTCGGATATATCTTCAATATATATGTGTTGGAGGCTATGCAGGTTAAAAATTGATAGTGGCAAGGGGAGATATGGAAACTAATAAATTGTATGTGTGTATACATACATACACCATGTCATTTTAATCAGGTAATCTGTCTTTGAACACTTGTGATTCATTTCCTATCTTCAATATTTTAAGTGTTGCTGTAGGAAAATGAACATAATAATGCATCTATTCCTTCAAACTAGAGTCTCTGCATTCTTTGGGTAGATACCAAGGAGTGGAATTGTTGGATTATATAGTAGATCTATTTTTAATGTTTTGAAATACTATTCTATATCATAAGGTATCTAATTCAATTTGTACTGTAGAAACCTTATAAATAAATAATTAAATGAACAAATATAATTATAAATAAGTGACATAATAAAACAAGTATAACTTCAGTTGATTCATTAACATATATTTAGTTAGGTGTTTAACACCATTTGGAATTATTTAATCAAGTTCTCTCTCACACTCTCTCTGAGTCTCTCTTTCTCAAACACACACACATGCACACTTTTTCCCAAAAAAAGAATTGTATTGATTAAGTCTCAGAGATCTGTCTTTGTTTTTTGAGAGATAGCTGATAAATATGAAAAGATAGGCACATAAACACATTATCTCAGTGGCACTGGCCATTTAAAACAATGTGCTTATGCCAGTAAAAGTCTCTTAATAATTCACTGCCAGAGTTTCAAAATATCCATGTCTTGCTCAAGGCACAATTTTATGTCCTGATCTACGCTCACTTTGAACCAACCCCATTCCTCTAAATATTTAATTTACAAAGCTGCCAGTAGACATTACAACTACAAAAAGACTAAACGTTTCATTCATTTTTATGTAAAGCAAGATTATGCAAAGAAAAAATAAGTAGAATTTCCCAATGCACTTTTGGCAGACTGGAAGCAAAGAGCTTCATCTGCAGCTAATGAGTGAGTAGATGTAAACTACGTAAACAGAGGATGCAAGCAACCAATACAGGGAGAGCACAGATGGAGCAAACAGGTGGCGTGGACACAGCAGGGGGCTGATGATGAATGGAATACTGATGGTGGAAAAATACGACCAGATTCAATAAAAGTCAGATGTATTTCAGCACAGGCTACTAAATTTTAGAGGACAGAATCAGAAACCCATCTGTGGCACTTATGGTTGATATAGGAAAGTTGCCAGCACTTGAAAACAATGCAATGCTTCTGTCTTAGTGAACAAAGAATTTTGTATGAGCTACCCAAGATCGGTGGGTGAAGATTTCTGTAATTTTATTATGGAACACGAATGGGAAATTGAGTTGTTGGGTAGGATTTAAAGAAGGCATTTGTATTCAACTAAAAAAATAATATGTATTTTTATGGAGCACAGTAGCACAAAGTACAGGATAAAGAAAGGATTAAGAAAGGGCAAAAGTACAATGAAGTATGACCATATTCAATTTAATGGTAATGACCTTGATATGTCATCAAAATCTTGATTCAGTCTTTTTTGAAATGAAATGCATTCATACAAAAAGTTTTCAAAGTGGTAGGACATTCAAAAACACCACGACCTTTTGTGTAGCAGGAAATTCTGTTCCTTGAGGTCGAAATACTAGGAAAATTGAGCACAATTTTTCTCGTTTTCTGCTCTTGAAATATTTTATTCTACAAAAAAAGCTTAACTATTTTAAGTAGTTTACCCATCATCATTAAGCTTTCAAAACCTGTTATTAAAGTTGATCTTACCTCAAAAATTTAAGTTTACCTTATCTACTACATACTACTACATAATACTTATGTAACATGTACGCCATAAATGAAAACCTCTAAGAGATTTGTTAAGATTGTAGCATATATAAATCATAACACTGTCCCAGACAACTCTTTACATATTTGCCCTCCTTTTAATATGGTTCTTGCTCAATCAATATATATGAAATCAATTTTGTTTTCATATATATTCTGAGTTCCTGCAAGATGCTGTTCAGTGTGAATTCAGTCCACAATTTAACTTGGGGTTAATGTGTCTAAGATGTGGGCCCTCATACTGTATCCACAAAATGCCAATCAGAATTTTTGACTTGTTAATCAGAAGTAAAATGTAAACTTCACACAGATGAGCTGTCAGATCACATGTTAGAAACACTGATATTGATATTAATATTGTGTGAATATAGAAAAAAGTTGTGCATTGGGGAAATAAAAAGGCATTTCAAGAAATCAGATGTAGAGTACGGGAACAAGAGGAAATACATTCAAATTGCAAATTTTCAGCTGAAATTGTGATCCTTGATAAAATGTAAAGATTTTTTTTTTTCATTTGTAATTTTTTTCTGGAATGTGTCTTTGGAAAATTCATGGCCGAATAATAGGCCATGTAGAAGATATTTTAAAGAATTTTATGGGGCAGTAAGGAATGTACTTTTCTCTCTCTCATGCTATAAGCAAAATATTTCATCCATTATTAAATCTAGAATAAGGAAAATCTTAATGTATATTTTCCTGGTGCATAGATTATTTCTATACCATAATATGTGGGAAACATTTTTGATGAGATGTTTTTGTCTATTAGTTGATACATAGATGTATATCAGAAAGATTATCTTAATATTTTCAGTGAATTTGGCCTCTGTGCATCGACAAATATATATGTTTTTCATGAATATGGTTCTAGGAAATAGCTTTAACTATTAAATTATTAAATGTGATAACTCACAGCCCCTTACTTACAAGCATCTCAATAAACAGGAGAAATGCTAGTGATATGAATGTAATGGGAAATGAAAACCTAGAGTTGAAAAACCAATCGTGGAAACAAAATGAAAGTTGCATGTAACAATTTTCAGAAGATTTAATGTTTTAAAGGAATACAGCAAGGGAATTTTAACAAATTGAATTACAGTTTCTTAGAAGATATGCCCAAGCGGGAACCTCTAGAACTTGTGAATGTGATCAAAAGGGGTCTTTGTAGAGATAATAAAGTTAAAATAAAGTCATCCTGAGTTACATGGTCTTTTAACATAATGTGACTGATGAACCTAAAGAAATACAAGACACACAGAAGCAAAAACTTGAGTGGAAAGACATGGTGTGTAAAATTGGAGCCAGCTTTGGGTGTTCTAAAGCTTCAAGCCAAAGAACACTAATACTGGCAAACCATGGAAGGGAGTAACCATGACATGAGGTTCAGGTGGGTGCAGTAGACTGAGGACAACAGCAGATAGGCCTGAGCAGCAGGGAAGATGCTCAAGGTTACCCCATCACTCAAACATGACTTGCAGTGAGCTGGATATATGATGAGGAGAGAGGCTAAGAACACAGGGATTCTGACTTTCCTTTCTTTATTGATAATCACTCAGAAGCCCTTTGAGACGAAAATCACCCTTGGATATGACAGAACATAGCAGCTCCTATTGAGTGAGTCACATAAAAATGTCAAGTTGAGCAGATTAGACTATTTTTGAAAACTGCTTTCTCAGAAAATTATGCATTATTTCTCCTCAATTTATTCTCTCACATATAATCATTTTCCTTCTTATTACTGAAGCATGGATCCAAATTGTCCATTGTCAATTTTCACATGTAACTCTAAATTCTAGGTATAATTATTTTTCCCTGATTTTCATGACTTGTGGTACTCATTAATTTATATATGCATATGCATATAAATAACAGGTATGTGTACATAAAATACACATATAATGTATGATAATATAATAAACATATATAAACATATAAATTCCTATGCTAACAATAAGTTCACTTAACACTCTTCAATTATTTTTTCCTTGAGAAAAATAAAAATCTCTCAATATGCACGAATTTTCAATCAAAGTCCTCGTGGAGCCAATTTTCCTATAGAATGTAAGCATCATGAGACCATGGCTAGTGTTTTAGTTTGCTTTTCTGTATATTTTGTTAACTGTGGCATCTTCAGCACCTAGGAAATTTCCTGATAAGTAAATGATGCCATAATATTTTTGAACAAATTTTTGGTCAGAGGATTATAATAAAGTTTTGAAATGCTATGCAGCAGCAACACCCTCATGATTTTGTAATCATCCTAAAAGTAAATGGACTGAACTCACCAATCAAAAGGCATGGAGTGGCTGCTTGGGACAGAAAACAAAATTCAGCTTTTTGCTGCATTGAAGAAACCCACCTGAGCTCAGCTATATATTTATAAACACTGTCTCACTGGAAAGGGGTAGAAACGGTATCATAGAGACAAATGGTATCTTCCCCCCAAAAAGGGCAAGAACAGTCATATTTAAATTAGATCAAATAGATTCCAGCTAAAATATTAACAAGAGATAGGGAGGAACACTGTGCAATATTGAAGGAATAATTCGTCAGGAAACCATCACTCTTCAATAAATATTGGCCAAAGGAAGAACGAATTGTGTAAGTATTTTTCAATCAAATTTTATCAAAACAACAGTGATATGGGACTATATAATGCCTTATAGTTTTCATTGTTTAAGTAATTCATTTCTCGGTGCTTATTATTATTTTTTTTTAAGCAACCGTCAATGGAATTATTTCTTAAGGTTTTTTTTTTTCCTGTTCATTGCTGCAAAATGCAGCAGATTTACATATGTTAGTGTTTTTAACCTGCAGCTTTGCTGTATTTGTTTATTGTCTCTAATAGCTCTTTGGTGAAGTTTTTTGTCTTTTTTTTTAATCTATTAGGATTTGCATATCCTCTGCAAATTAGTGTCACTTATTTTTCAAACTGTTTTCCTTTTATTTTCCACTTCTGATTAATTTGTCTATCTAAAATCATTAATATTAAGTGAAACATAAGTGTCGATAGTGAGCATCCTTTTCTTTTTCCTTAAGGGAAAGCTTCCAGTTTTTCATCTTTAAGTATTAATGACTTTAGAAATGTGCAGGTGTCCTTTGTTATGTTGAATTAGGTTCTTTATAGCCCCATGCAGTTTACAGTTTTTTTTTTTTTCACAAATGTGTGCTGAATTTATCAAAAGTTATATCTACATGTATTGATATTATCATGACTACTATTTTCCCTTTTGTTGATATAATGAATCATATCAACTGATTTACATATATCAAACCACTCAAGCTTCCCTGACATAATTCTCCCTTGTATGGTGAGTGTAATATTTATTATGTGATGATGAATGTGAGTTTCTAGTATTTTGTTTAAGATTTTTGCATATCTTTTTTCTAGTTAGGGCATTAGAGTCATGTTGACATCATAAATGATTGCCACACTAAGTTTAGTTAACATGCATCACCTCACATAGTTCCAAATTATTTTCCTTTTGGATGAGACTTCAAATCTACTCTCTCAGTAACTTTTGATATAAAATGCAGTGTTAAGAATAGTATTTTAAATTTATAGACAATTTATAGAGCAGTTTTAGGTTTACAAGTGGAAAGATTTTTGATTAGTAGTTCAATCTCATTACTTGTTAAAGGTGCATTAAATTTTCTCATTTATTTGATGTCAGTTCCAATAGCATGTGCCTTTACAGAAATTCATCATTTTCTCTAGGTTATATGAAACTTTAATGTACAGTTTAGCATAATTTTACTTCATAGCATTTTATTTCTATAAGGTTGGTAATAATGATTCCTTTTTACTTTTGATTTTTTGATTTCTGTCATTTTTAAAAATTTCATCAGTTACTGAATTATTATTATTTTTTAATCTGTTCAAAGAACCAATTACTGGTTTCATTAAAGATCTTTCTTTTTCTTCTGTTTTGCTTTTTTTTTCTCTAAAGGTTGTTATTTCCTTCCTTCTCTTTTCTTTGGCTTCAAATTATTATTTTTTTAGTTTTTAGTCTCTTTAGTTTTTTTAAATGTAAAAAATGTTATTAACCAAAACTTTTCTTCTTGTGCCTACCACTGTAAATTTTCCTCAAGCACTGACTGTGGAGCAACTACATCCTTAATGTTTCTGAATGCTATATTCTTGCTTCTGTTCTTGTCCAATTATTTTCTGATTTTCCTTGTGATTTTTTTATTTCAGTAGCATGTTGTTTAATTTTCTACAATTAATGTGAATTTCTCAAATTTCTGTGGCATAAATTTAGAATTGCATTCCATTATAGTCAGATTATATCTTGTATGATGATGTTATTTTTAAATCTATTGTGGCTTATTATATGGGTTAATATATATTTATCATATTATATGGGTTAATATATATCACATATTAATATATATATACCCTATCTTTCTGTATAACATATTAATACGATATAATATGATTAGTATGATATATAATACAATATATTATATATATATCATGTTATATGGGTAAATATATAATCTATCATGAAAATGCTGTATGTGTATTTGAGAGGAGCATGTATTCTACTTCCCACCAGAGAGTTCTCTGTCTCATATGTCTTGTTAGTTGACAGTGTTGTTTAAGTCTTCTAGTCTCTTATTGATCTGTCTAGTTGTTCTTTCATTTAACATTAGAAGGTATTGATGTGTCCACCTATTCTTTCTAAATTGTACGTTTTTCCCTCCAGTTCCATAAATGTCAGTTTTTGTATGTTTTGGTACACTGTTCAGATGCAAGTGTTAACAATTGCCTTTAATATTATATTTACTCTTATATTTAAAGCTCTCTGGTTAAACATTTTGTCTTACATAAATTATATAATCTAGCCAGTTCAACTTGATCTGGTTCCTGTTTGAATGGTATTTTACATTTCTTGTAACATTAAGTCATTTATGTTGTTAAATCTAAAATTGTTTTCATTATAAAGTTAGATTATGTTATTTTATCTACTTTTGGTGTAGTCTATTTTTGTCAATGCAATTATTGATTATGTAAAATCACATCTGTGGTTTTCCTACTCTCTTCTATATATCATTTGAACCTTTATTAAATGTTCACACAGAGTCCAATGTCAAGAAATTCTGGTCTTATGAGGGATAGGGAAGGACTCAGCACAATAACTCTAAATCTTCCATCATGTCATGCCCAATGTAAAATTAGGCCTTGTTTCTTACTGAATTGCCATGTATTATTTAAATAAAATATATACTTTGCCACTAACAACTTTTGCTCATCACAACTTATTATGGCATTTCAAGACACTTTTGCCAATGTATAGTGATTAATTCAAAATATTCAGGTAAAATATTTTGGCTAATAAACAGGATGAGAATTAGAATTTATCAGAATATTGATTCTGTATAATTATGATGTCTAACATGCATGGACAGTTGGCAAGTAGTTGCATCTAGCATAGGGTGTAACATAATAAAAATTGACTGTTTTCTCAGTGAGAGGATCAACTTCATATGCATGTGGTAATTTTCATTGAGTTGCAAAAGCAGTAACAACTTTTAAAAATGTATACTAGAATGCTTTCCAGTGCTGGGATGAGAGGCTGATAAAAAGAGCAGAGTTCTGCATTCAGAAGCAATGACACTTATAATATACAAACTAAGTTCAAAAGGATAAGTGTTATGAAATAAACATTCCAAGGACATCACTTTAGAGAGTGTTCCATTCAGCACTGACAGAAGGTGACAGTTGCCTAGAGGCCTGGAGGAGTTGAGAAGGGAGGCCACGTGTACCTTTAGGATAGCAAAAGAAACAAGCTCTTTATCAGAGAAAATTCCTGCTAGGGCTAAGGCACAGAGACATCATTCATGCTCCTGGTATGTCCAATTGAAAGCTTTCTCCTCTGTCCTGGAGTGGGAGATGTATGATCTGTGGGCATTTCTAATAACATCTAAGCCAGTGATCCAAAGAATGGGGATTAAGGTAATTGGTTTGTTTCAGAATTTGGGGTTTGTTTGTGGAGAATATTGTCCTTTCGTGTACAAGGGATGAGAACAATTCTAGGGTGGAAGGAATGCAAGGGCACACAGTGGAGCATTTAAGGAAGATCTGGAGAAATATATAAATAAAGCATCAGAACCAGAGAGCAAGAATAAAAACTAAAATCATTTCCATCAAGATCTGGAACAAGGCACGGATACCCACTCTCCCCAATACATTTTAACATTGTCCCAAAAGTTTCAGCCAGGCCAATAATGCAAGAGAAAGACATAAAAGGGATACAAATAGGAAGAGAGGAACTGAAGACATCACTATATACACTATATGCAGATGACATGATTCTCTATATAGAGAACCCCCCCCCAATCCACAGAAAATCTACTTGAAATAATAAACCAGTTCAGTAAGGTAGTCAGATATAAAATCAACATGCTGAAGTTGGTAGGCTTTCTATATGAAAAAAGCCAAATAGAAAGAGTAGAAATGAGAAAATCTATCCCTTTACCATCGCACCAAAAAAAATTAAATACTTGGGAATAAACCTAACAAAACACATGAAAGAACTGTACAAAGAAACTTTAAAACACTGCTAAAAAGAGATAGAATTAGACATAAGGAAATGGAAACACATTCCCTGCTCATGGATTGGAAGAATTAATATCATCAAAATGACCATCCTACCAAAAGCAATCTACAAATTCAATCCATTCCCTATAAAAACCCAATGTCATTCTTTAAAGAGATAGAAGAAAAATTATGGAAATTCATATGGAATAACAAAAGACCTTGAATATCAAAAAACCTCCTGACCAGAAAAAAAGGAGAATGGAAGTATTACAATTCCAAACTTCAAACTATACTACAAAGCCATAGTAATTTAAAAAGCTCGGTATTGGTATAAAAACAGGCAATCAGACCAATGGAACAGAATTGAGTGCCCTGAAATAAAACCATATATATATATGTATGTATGTATATGGTTTTATATATATATATGGTTTTATTTTATTTTATTATTGACTCTCTCTCTCTCTCTCTCTCTCTCTCTCTATATATATATATATATATATATATATATATATAGTCAGCTAATATTTGACAAAGGAGTGAAAAACACTGGAACAAGGACAGCCTCTTCATTAAATGGTGCTGGGAAAACTGGTCCAAAACATGCAAAAAAATGGACCAAGACAGCTCCCTCACACCGTGTACAAAAATCAACTCAAAATGGATAAAAGACTTGGATGTATGACCAGAAAACATAATATACATAGAGGAAAACATGGGCAAAACCCTCCATGGTTACGAATGAATTTCTGGATACATCTATAGCAGGTAAAAAAAATGAAGGAAAACATAAACAGCTTGGACTACATCAAATTTAAACGCTTCTGTAGAGCAAAAGAGACAACGGAGAAAACAAAAAGAAACCCAGCCAAGTGGTAAAAAAATTTTGCCCTCCATACAAGTGGTAAGTGTCTGATAACAAATACACACAAAGAACATACTCAACAAAAACAAAGTGAAAAACCCAGCTAAAAAATGGGGAGAATTAAAAAGATACTTCTCCAAAGAGGAAATACAAATGCCCAACAGGCACATGAAAAAATGTAAATCAAAATCACCTTACACCAGTAAGAATAGCCCACATCCAAAAACTGGGCAAGAACTAGTGCTGGCAAGGATGTAGAGAGAAAGGAACACTCTTACACTGCTGGTGGGAATGTAAACTGGTCCAACCTCTATGGAAAGCTGTGTGGAGGACCTTCAAATTACTGAAAATGCAACTACCATTTGCCCCAGCAATTGCTCTCTTGGGAATCTATCCAAAGGAGACCTCAGTGCTTGTACAAAGGGACACCTGTACTTGGATGTTTATTACAGCGTTATTTATAATTGTAAGGACATGGAAGCAACCTAAATGTCCCAAAACAGATGACTGGATGTAAAAGATGTGGTATATATACACAGTGGAATCTTACTCATCAATTAAAAATGACAAATTGGATGATTTTATGGTAACATGGGAGGACTTAGGGAAATCATTATAGCTGAAACAAGTCAAAAAAAAAAAAAGACAGACACCAAGTCGTTTCACTATTATATGGGAAAGAGAAACAAAAAGCCATGAAGAAAAGTCAAAACAAGATAACAACCAAATTAAAGTAAACAACTGGGGAGGGGGGCAGGATGGGATCGGTCAGAGAGGGTGGGGTGGGTGAACCCCGGAGATCACAACGATGTGAAATTTATATATAAATAAATTATTTAATTAAAAATAAGACTGTTACTTTTCTCTTTACCCTTTATAAATGTCTGTAATCATCTTATACTCTCCCAGTCTCCAACCCCCCACCCACACTCACACATTGTCATGTATTTCTGGTTTATTCAGTATAATACTTGGATGCCTATTGGCATTTTCAAAATCTTTGGTTTAAAATCATACCTTTAAGATTTGAGACTTTGTGCATATTTTGTAGTTGAAGACATATAAAATGTTTTGCTGTTGTCTGTGGGCCACCTCAACTTGAAATCTGCCTCTAACATGTTCCTAAAATCTGTTGTCTGTTGACTCAAGTCTAGACAACTGTTCTACTTGAGTTATCCCTTCAGCTCGCTGCAGTGCTAATTATCATTAGCCCCATTGGTCTATCATAAATCTCTCACTTGCATTCTCTTAATGTACCTGGGCACATTGTCTTCTCTGTTTCTGCACGGAAACAATATCTCTGTGAGTCTAACAGGAGTAGTTTTTATTTCAAGAGAAGGTAATTTTTCTGAGATTTAGATGAGAGCAACGGTAATGAATAGGTAATGTTAAAATTCTACTGCATGTCTGAAAACATTTTCATCCAGCACAGCTAGAGTGAAATGCTCAGTATCTTATATTTGCTAAATCAGTCAATCAATCAATCAATCAATCAATCAATATTATATTCTGTTATTATGGTTCCTATTTATATCTTACTTAACTTTTCAAAATGGCATGATAATTTCTAAAATTTTAAATTATATTCATTGAGTCATTTGCTGGCTTCTGTCCTACGGACTGTCTTTAAAATACTTGTGTACTTAAGCTAATACTCTTACTAGTTGTTAAATAATATTATTTTATTATGATTCAAGGAGTGATATGGAATATGGAAAGACCATTAATCCTATTGCAATGTTTTCACTTCTACTTCTTTCTAGCAACAAAGAAGGCCCTTAAGCTTCTCGGAGATAAAAATATTCTCCACATGAAAAGCAGTATTTGGAGAACATAGCCTTTACTGAAATTATCTATGTAAAATGATTCCCTGTGTATGCTAATAAATCACACACAATTTACCTTAGACAACCTAATTGTGCTCTAAATGAGAACCTGGAAAATGCCTTTCCAATGAAAGGTCAAAGTGCAAGTATTGCTACACTTAAATCTCTGTCTAAGCTTCTTTATCTTTTAAACTCTATCAGAATGTTGTTGACTAATTATTCATGTGATGTAAATAGTAATTTTTTTAAATGTCTCAGTTTGTCTTCATCTTGGTGTTGTAGCCTTGAGAATATAGAAAATCGAGGTCTTATAAAGTCATTTTTGTATCTGATTTCTTTGCTTTCGCACATTTCATTAATGAACCTCTTTCTCTACTGTGCTTTCATCTCTGTACAATTTCAGTGCTCAATAGCCTTATCAGTTTAAAGTATTAATGTAATGACAGGATTTTGAACAAATGTTGTCAAAGATATTTTAGATTGAAGATGGTTCTTGGGTAGTATTGTTCAAATCAGAGAGCCATATTTCTTTAAAACCTGAGGATTTGAAACTTATTAAAAACAATATCCATATATGTGTAAATATATATTTTTTAATTCACCTGGTAAAGATGACTAGGTAGGAGAATAGACAGTGCTTAAATGTTTCAAAACAGCAGTCAGAAGAAATCATTTAATGTTTGTAATGTTAAGGGTTGTTGGTCATAATTTATCATTGCGCTAAATCTCTTTCTACTATAATGACAACTGGTGAACTTAAATCATATTTTCTGGAAAAATTTTTCCAGATTCTAGATTTTGGGAAAGGGGAGGGAAGAAGTATCCCATGTATATATATATATATACACACATATATATATGTTGACTGAAATTTGTATTTCCTCATCTATATTCTTATATTACTGTACTGTTTTTTCTTGTAATACTGGTTTAGTTAAGCAATTATGACTTTAACTAACTGCTCCATTTTTCCTTTTCCATTCATTCGTTCCATCCAATGACAACAATTAACCTTTCCGATCTTATTTACCAGTAGTGCAAATTCCCTATGTGATCTCTTTCAGAGTGGTCTCTGAAGTAAGACATGGTCATCAGAATGCCAGCAAGCACTGAATTCCTTAAACTTGAGGCTTTTTCTAAATTCCCAATGATAGCATTGCCCATTTGTTTCCTTTATTGCATGTATGTTAATGTGTGTTCCCTGGGAGCATATCCTGAGACAACAATTTGTTTCACACAGTAAAGTAGGTGAGAGGACCATAACCCCCCAAGAAAATCAGTGATATAATCCATTCATTGTCCAAAGGTCTGAGACTAGGCTTGCTGAAGGTATATATCACAATCTGAGGGCATGAAAAGAACAGGGGGAGGGAAGGAGTGGCAAAAAAAAAAAATGAAGTGTCCCAGCTCTCTTTAGATTCTGTTGGAAGGGGGGGGGGGTGTCTGCCACAGACCCCACTGGGTTTGCCTCCACTCATGAGAGCCCTAACCAGGAATAAACATTTAAAGACAATTATTCATCCACAGAAACCGAATGGGTAAGGTCTGTAGGAAAGACCCTTAAAATTCTGTCACCCAAGGAAGGACTCAAGGGGAACAGGGAACACCACCCAGCACTGAACGGGTAGAAGAAACAAAATAGAAAACCTACAATTCCACTGAGGAGCTGTGAACAGAAACCTGGCACAGAGACGCTGTCAATAAGGGCACTGCTCACCCTCTTTGCTTAGAGGGAAGAGGCTGCGGAAAGTCAGGCACGGTGGCTCATGCCTGTAAGCTCCAGCCTATGAAAAGGCTGGGGGCTAGGGATCCCGGTCCAAGTCCTACTCAGGGCAATACAGAGAGACCTCGCCCCAGAAAATAGCTGGGCATGGTGGCACGTGCCTATAATCCAGCTACCTGGGAAGCTGAGGCTGGGGACTGACTGCTTGAGTCTGTGGTACCCCGGGCAAAGGGAGCCTGTGGTTCCATGGGCAAAAATAGCCAGACCTAGTCTCAAACAAACAAACAAAAAAAGACTAAAGGGCTAAACATGGACAAACAACAAAAAGAAAGGAGGCAAAGTGACCAGGGGGCATGTGGTGTGAGGGGGTATTTCCAGGGGGGTCAGCAATTATACAATGTGTTATAAAAAATCTAAAAATTAAATTAAAAAATTAAATAAAAACAAAACAAAAAGATTCTTTTGGAACACTTAGTGATGCCTACTCATGGTTGAAGAAGATACTGTGCTTTATTAATTTTTCTGTTTCAAATGCTAATCTCATCCACAGATACATTCAGAAACTGTAGAACTGTGCAGCCCCCAGACAGTTCGTTCCTGTCAATGTGGCATCCATATGATCCTCCTTAAAACATACTTGCTAGCAGTTGTGTGTGGGAAAGAAGAAGAAATGAGATGGAAGAGACTGATAGTGACCTGTGAGGCTAAGCCACAGAATAGGGATCCTGGGAAGCATGTCCAGGTCCAACTTTAATGAAGTTATAAAGCCCCTTATATACCCTGGCAGAGAAATGGTCACAATGATGTAACAAGGAAGTAGCAACCTGATTCCCAAAGCGTATGTGACAGACAGCAGGGGTACGTGTGACAGCAGGACAATTTACCTTTGGGAGTAACTGTCATTACTAATAGGTCATATCGTTCTTGGGGCTTTCCAAAGAGGTTAGGAACTGGGTTACAGGTGAGACATGCTGTTACCCACCCTCTAGTGTGCCAGAGGGGCTAGATAGATCAAAGGTTTTCCTTTTATCTAAAGCTCAGCTGCTCATCTTCTACCTGCATCATCACATTCCACACACACTTATCACCATATAAACGCAATGACAAGATTATAGGTTCATTTTATTGGATAAACTTTCCTGCATAAAATTGAAAGTAAAATAATATCTCTCCCCCTAGAGGAAGTAAAGTCCTTGACTTATGTTGCCCCTTGCCCTTAATAGCCCATTACTTAAAATGTCAATATGGAATTACAATGCTTAACTACTAGGATGTGAAAGTAACACATCCTAGTTATGTGAAAAGGCTATGACAAAGGAAACAAAGATATAGGTAAGTGAATGCAAATTATATTCAGAGCAAAGTAAGGAGGGGATACAGTCACAATGGCTTTTGTTTCTATATTTAGTCTTGTAATCACAGATTCTATTTTAACTACTTTCTTCTACTACACTTTTTAAGCACCTCAGCTCATTGAGAGATGAGCCCATCTTACACAGTATGATGCACATCCAAAGAGACAGAGGAAGATCATAATATAATATAAGAAATCTATCATCACTGTCAAATTTTAGCAGACTCTAGATTTGGGGGAGAAGGAGAAAGGAAATGGTCCAATTACAAAACTCAAATTCTGTAGTCAAATTTCTTTATACTTGTGATGGAGGAAAACAATTATTTTCATCCAGAACAAGAACAAATTTTCAATCAGTATACAAGATTCTCCAAATATGTTCCTTGAGAAGTTAGTGGAGGGTGTATTCCAGCAAAGTGGGAGATCAATTTATAAAACTGGAAACTTGCAAGAAAATGGAGGGTAAGGGGATTTTTCAGAGTATTTCCAAATTCAGTTGCCATTGATGTTTGGACAGTAGTTTTAGACATCAATCATTTATATTAAAGGAGAAAGGTATGGTACCGGAAAAACATTTCAAAGAAAGTAAATGGTTTTAGCTAATCACCCAGCACATAAAAAGTTGCACAGAAAAGTAAGCAAAAATAAATAAATAAATAAACAAATAAATAAATAAATAAATAAATAAATAAATAAATAAATAAATAAATAAATAAATAAATAAATAATGAGACAGTGGATCTAGAGAAAAATACAATGAATGAAATATTATCAAAACTTAGAATGTATTTTACTATTTTTTTTGCAAAGTAATCATTCCAGAAATTAACTTTTGTATCTGTGTGTTGATACAGACAAAAATAGCTGTATCTAGGTGGTAAAGTGGAATGAAATTTAGTTCAGTAAAGTGTAGGAGAAAATAGAAAAACAAATTCTTTCACTTTCTTTTGAAATATTAAAAATATCTAAAATTGCAATATAAAAGAGATTTAAAAATTGTTTAACAATGGATGATGAATATTCCAGAAATAAGTTAGAAGAAATTAAAACATTTGATATTTAAGAAAAATAAAAGATTAGGCAGATATGCTGATATATCTAGGATTTTTTGTACTGTAAAGTGAAATTCTAATTAGTTAAAGAAACTTACATTTTGACTGTTTTTGATTTATAGTGTAAAGTCAAAGTCTAATTAGTTTAAAACTTACATTTTATTTCCTCACCATTATGCAGTTTCTTAGTCCAATTGGTAAAACATGAATTTCTTTTTTTTTTTTTTTTTTGATTTTAAGAAAACAGTATTGTTAATAATATACTTTGTGGGCATACTTACAGTAAAATAAAAAGCATTACATTTTTTATTGAGTACAAAAATATGTGACATTTACCACATCTGAAAAATGAGGAGTGAAATATATTTAAAGTAATAAGTAAAGGACAAGCTAATCGGAGAAAGCGCAAATAAAATGATAGGGATAAGTGAGACAGTGGTGTGGAAGGAGAGGATGGGGAGATGTGTCTGTAAGCCAAGTGATAACAAGAATTTCCAGCAACCACCAGAAGCTAGAAGGGAGGCATGAACAGATTCTGCCTAAATTCCCCGAGAGAAGGCCAAACATGTTGACACACGAATTTTGCACTTCAGAAGTTATGAGAATAAAATTCTTTGGGAGGCACCCAATTTATGCCAAACCTAGGAAGCTAATACACTGCGCAAGGTAGATGTTTTATAGACTGAATCTCAAGAGTCACATCACGATTCTTGACCTTCTGTAGTCTACCTTCCAGCACTTCTTTTTAAAATTAATTAATTAATTAATTAATTAATTAATTAATTAGATTTAATTTTCTTGCAGCCTTGGTCACATTTGTATAATTGTTGATTCCTTTGTACAGAGCTCCTTCTTCCACCTCCTCCTCACATCCTTCCTCAGGTCATTCTAACTCCCCTCTCTCTGTTGGTTGATAAGGTTGTTGGTAGGTTGGTAGCTGTTTAGCCCATTGGTCTCTTTCTTTATCTGGTAAATATTCTTTTCCTGAGTGAGGCCCTGAGCTCTGTGACTTGTTAGTCCCTGCTATTCAAATTTCTAAGAGTATTTTGAGGTGAGTAGCCAGTCCAAGCTCATTTGGAAGCTCTTGTAGAGCAGGTATGTGGCATTGTTCTCCAGGTTCCTTTATTATGGCATTTCCTGTTGTGAAGTTGTCACTCTCCTTTTTCCAGACCTGTGTGGTTGCTGTGATTCATGCCACCTGGTTCACACTGACTGCCTTCTTCATTCTAAATGCAGTGCAGGAAATATGACTAGCTTCTTCCTTCCAGAAGAGGAAATCTGTATGATAATTATCCAGTCAATCTCTGCCACAGAGACTTAAAACAAACCAAAGAAAGACTATTAAGACATTTTCAATAACTCAGAGGTAAATGGAAAATCACAATGTAAATTGCAAGTTATTTTAGAACTATTTTAAGTGAAATATTATATATTAGTACTTGTCAAGAGTTTCTGGCTTAGAGGTATTTTATACTGAACTGCATTTATTAACAAATTAGAAATATAAAAAGAAGTGAATTAAGCTCTCATGTCTGAAAAGTCATTAAAAGAGTAAAGAGGGAAACTAAAAGTCAGACAGTAGAGCAGAAACTGACAAAATATATAAGGCAACAATTAACCAACAATAATATATATGTATCATTTCATATATAGAAACACCAAGGAAATGCTGAACACAGAATCTTATTTCATGGAAAAAAATGCTCTTTTTATCTTAAATCAGAAATGCTAAAAATTAAGATCCATTAAAGACACGTAGCAACACAGTTTATTCAAAAAAAGAGAATTGCCCTTTTACTGGAACTGTTCAAGCAATTCTACCTAAAATTTTGTTAGAAAATTTTCACTTTAAGATAGACTTCTTTTAAGGAAAGTAATATGATATTTGTATGAGCCTTAAAACAGGCAAAGCACTCGCCATACTTGATGATCTGAAATGAGTATAGGTGCTCTTTCTGTAGACTTTAGTATGGAGATTTTACAAAGACAACTAATGAATTACTTTTCAACCTTACAATTGGATTAGGAAGAGAGTCCTCTTATCTTTGGAGGTAAATTCATTTCTTTCAAAATTGAAAAGTAGTTAACATAATGCCTTAATATCATTAGGAGTTTCTCCTTTTCTGCTTAAATTTGCCATCTTCTGCAGTTCTTCACTTACTGCTTTAAAGATCAGGAATACAAACATTAAGTTTTGGAAATAGAAAACATAATTCAGAGACTCATCTACCCCTCACCAACCCTGCTTTGCAGGATTATTATAAATCGTCCAAATTATGAATGGGAGTCATGTCTGGTTATATTTCTAAGAATAAATAACTCTGCTAAATACTGTAGATGCATTTATGTACTTATCTTTCTTGAGAACCTAAGGCTTTTGCTGTTTGAAAATTTGCTCCTTCTTAACATATTGTTTATCTTCCACTTGTCTTGTTTTTTTCTCAATAAGTCCTTCTCAATCTTTTCTGAGAACAAAATTCTATAAATTTCTTAAGATCTCTATATCAACAGTTATTCTTTCTCATTCTGTCCAATTCTTATTAAGAATATTTATTCTTACTTATCTTGCCTTCAGTGATCAGATAACTCTGTGTTCTGATGAGTCAAAAGCTTGTAACACTATAGTAACAACATGTATACTGAGTTTGCTACATGCTAAGTTATAAGTGCTTTATGTCTATTAAATGATTTAATTGTCATAACAATATGAGGGAACCATTATTATTTCTGTACCAACCATGAGGATTCTGAGCCACAGAGGTATTAAGTAAATTGCCTATGGATTGTTGTTGCTGAGACATAGTTCCAGGTTGAAAATCCATGGTATTTCCTGAAGTACTGAATTTTCCTATGCATAGAAAATCCCCCTCAACCTCTGTCTAACAAAAGCAGCATATCAGTATTTTCTCCCCCCTCCCTATCAAAAAGTAAAAGATGCAAATAACAAAATTTTGTCCTTCTTTAGTTGTTAATTAGGGCAAAAATCAGTGACTTAATCATTGCACTTTTTTCTCTTACAACGAGATTGTGAAAACAAACTCCCCAGGATTTTCCTAAACAAATGTTTTTTTATATTGTCAGAACTATCTCTATTTGAACTAAAGATATTTCTCTTTGATGTGGGAGGAAATTTTTCCCGTTTTTATTTTAGTTTTATTAAATTGACAGTTATTTCCCCGTGAATATTTCTTCAACTCTTAATGCAATTTATTTTTATCAATATTTTATAACTTTTATATTTTGTAATTTCTAGGCATTTCTGTTCAAAGATAAAGAAATCTATTTTATGTCCCCAGGTTTCTTCTAGTACTGTTGTAGGTATTTTGCATCTATATTAAGCATATTTAAAATTGTGTATTCACTAGCATCAGGTGATAATCTTCCCTGAACTAGCTTTGCATGTTCTGCTCTTTGACTTCCTGAGTCTGTTTCATTTTCCTCAGAAAGATGAGGTTGATAAGAAAACAAAATGAAAGGGAAGGGAGCAGGCCTGAACAGAGAGGTCAAGCTGTGGTGCCATCTTACAGGAAGTCACATTAGGAATTTTGAACAAGAGCAAATAAGACAAAGGTCTCATTTCTAGTGAGAAACCTGAAGCTTTATGTCTCCATCAATTTGTGTGATCTTGTTTGAAAGTTTCATCAGCTCAATCAATCCTGAAAGGGTTGAAAGCTGAGAGCTGTCTTCCTCTACACACTTCCCCAGCTGGGGTAGGATGTTTTTTCATTCCCACGATGGAATATGGTTTTTGCATTACAGCATCCACCATGTCCATCCACAATTCTATCTAGGCCTGCTTTTTGTATGATTTCTGGAAACAGCTTCTATATATCTTGTGAGACTTTTTTCTTAAAGGAAACTTAGTGGAAGAAAAACTTGTGCACTTACTGCCTCATTGCTTTGGGGACATAACCGTCTTTTCCCCATATAATAACATTTCTAGGTCTCCCCCATACACCCATAGCAGCTATTTCTACTGGTTTTTGTTCCGTACCTGTATTTGTGAACACATTTTCAATTTTGAGAGTTGTGGGTCCTTGATCACTATGACTTTCTAGGATTATAGGAACTTCCCATTTATTGTAAAAATTGGATAAGGACTTGATACCCAAGGGAACTCCTTTGTCAAATATATTCATTTCTGACTCCATTATTTAACAGCATCTTTACTTCTTCTTGAATGAAGACTAGGGTATGTAACTCCTTCTAATGTCATGGCTCCAACTGTTGCCTGCAAATCCCTGCCCCAAGATTCTGAAGTCCTCCATGAGAATTGCAGGTATATTTCAATAGTACTCTTGCTGTGCGTCCTGATGGTTGCATTTTCCTTAGAGGAGTAGTCATCACTACCTACAAACACAGAATTGGGTGTGATAGGAAGGACGTGTTCTCTAAGCACAACATTACAGATCTCTCCTGCTTTTATCCTTAGTTCCCCGATCAGTATCAACTTCTACAAAGAAAACTGTCTGAAGATCCCTTTGATGGACATCTGGGGAATTCATTGCCATTTACATTAACTGTGGTGTTAGAGGTTTCTTTCTTCTGAACCTGTTTTTCTCTGCCATTGACTCGGCATTAAAATTATCAAGCATGGAAAATGAGAACAGCATTGCAACTTTGCATTGGTTCTGCTGTTCTCTTTGTCACAGCTCATCCTCCATTTCTTCTGATTGTGCAGACTGAAGAGTATCTACTTGGCTTTGAATCTATATTGCTAAGACACTATGCTCTGTCATCACCTCCGTAATAGTATGCAGGGCAATAACCTCTGGCTAGTCCTCTAGCCACATGTTGTAACTGGGCTTCTGATGTTCTAGTATAACCCTTAAACTCTGCTGCTTGGGGGATCCTCTCTTTTGCATTGTCATCAGCTACAAACAACATCCCCCAACCATCAACCCTAAGCAACAGAGCAGTTCTTTTCCCAGTGCATTCCTTATATCTGCTAAATAATTATAGTATTTAGCCCCACATACCTCATTATTTTTTACCTGCCCACCTCTCTCAGCTTTTAACTCTATCTTCACCAACTGGCATGCCAGTTCTTGCAGGCCTACTTCATTTAGAGTGGCTAGTTCTCCATGCTTCTAGGGCTTACCCTAGAGTGTATTTACACAGTCTCCCATACTTGATGTTTAATCAGGTATCTTAAGAGAACACACCAGAATGGTAAAACTACTCCCTGTTTTTTGTTTTTTGTTTCTTGATCACATAATTTTTAGTGCAGTATTTCTCTAAGATATTCAACTCACTCCCTATGTTTTAATAACACACATCCATGCCATGCTAGGTCTTCAACACTCAGTTTCCAGACTCATTTATCTTAAATCTACCTGTTTCCTTTAATCATCCCAGACATTCATCCTGTACCCAACTTATATGGAACCACTTACATTCCCCCCAAATCAGCCTAACTGCATGAGTTGTTTATCACATTTATTGCTTTTTATGCCCTGCTTGAAAGATACAAACCACCATCTTAATTATAATTGATTCACATTCAAACTGCTAACCAAAACTTCCAGTACTTTCTACTTAAAATCTTCTTTTACTGTCTAGCCATATATATATGCATATATACACATATATACATGTATATATACATATATACATGTATATATACACATATATACATGTATATATACATATATACATGTATATATACACATATATACATGTATATATATATATATGTATACATATTTTTTTCATTTTTGGCCAGTTTGATCAGAACCATCCTCTTACACGTATCACTTGTCATTTTTTCCTGTTCTTGTGATCAGAGATTTTGCACTGGTCTGTATACTCTAAGAATCTATGTCAAAGTTGTCATTCTTTTACACAGCAATGAAAGAATAAATGCAGCTTAAGGAGTTTTTCATTAAGTCATTTTCAGAACTAAGTGGTCCATTTTAAAGGCCCTTGCTATTTTTTGTTTATTAAAAATTCTTTTCAGTTACAAATGATGTTGCTGACAGATCCTGTTATTCCTTCCCTCCTTTTTCTCCCAAAACAACATGAAGAAATTATTTGCAATACTTTTTAGATAATCGATAGATTATTTATATGTGATTTTTTTTTTTATTAAGGTAGCAGCTATTCGCAAGGCTGGTATTATGTAGGTGCATAGCACCCCAAATCCATCATCAATGCACCTATAATCCTCCACCAGAGTCTCCTTTAGATTTCTGTTTTTTAGTTCTTTTGTTCTAAACTTTTAATTGAAGTTTTTCTGTCATTGTCACTCTTTCCTTGAAGCCTTCATTAGTGTGCTGAACACATGGTGGGCACTGATATGTATGGGATAGGTAAGTGATCACACCCTCGGTTATGTTAAGCCCTGTAAGTTCTCAGAACTTTCCAGGGAAGGGAAGAAAGTAGATACAGATTATGCGAGCAGGCAGGTGCAGAGCACACTTCTGTTTGTGGGCTCAGTGGGTATCTGTTCTTAAGTATCCTAATTATCCCCTAGTGACTTCTCAGAGAGTCCATCCCTTTCTCTTCTAGACACCCTAATAAGCAGAATGTGATCATATTAATTCTCACTGTACTTGGAATGATCCAGTGTATTCTATGCTACAGAATTGGTGAAGTGTATACATGACACCAAGATACACATACGTACACTTTTTTTAAACTTTAATCCAACATATTAGTCCCACCTCAACATCTTAAGCCAAAGTAATAATCACAGAAAAGGGGCAGTGGAATATTTTAGATCCAGTATGCTGGTTCCAACTCAGCAGCTGATTATATCAGCAATAAAGTGTGACCTTTATGTAGCACCTGTAAAATGGTACTTAAGGATTGTGCTCTAATTGCTTCACTTATTGGCAATCAGTTGAGAAACAGTTCAATATAGAACAGAAACAGTGATTGAATTATCTTTTGACCTCCTGTAAAGCTTTTGTATGTGTGTGTGCTACATTTGACTCCACCTACAGGTGTCTGTCTATTTTTTCCATAAAAATAGGAGAAGAAACCCCTCAGGAAAATACAGAAATATGTGCAGCCACCACAAATCACATAATAGAGTGAACTCATTACCTATCCTCCACCCACTGAAGCAAGGTGTAAATTCAATTTTAAGGAAAGCTAACACTTTTATTCTATTTTAAAGCAATTTCTTACCTAGCAGATGAGTAACTCTTTCTTCACATGTATTTCTAAGGTGCAAATTAATTTTTGGTTGAGATAGTAGCTCATCCTTGTGTAAGGAAATTGTAACAGTAGGGGTGATCCCTTCTCAGGAAGGCAACTGAGTTGAACATAGATATACCAGATTCCAAAATTACCTGTGCTGTTTAAAATTTTTCCTTTACTTCTAGATTATTTCCTAAAGATGGTCTCCATGCTTTATGTCTATTACAGACATTAAACTTAGACAACTTATATATATATATATATATATTTGAATTAATCTCTATTTTGAGTAAATTTAATGTATGTAATTCTACTTAAATTTTTAAAAGATTTTTTCAGTGTATTTTCAAATGAGACACTGTTTATCTTATTTTTGAAATTTTTTGAAAGAGTACATTTTCCAGGAGAAGTTGCAAGTTGGTAATTTTAGATATTGTGGGATTAAAAAAATACTTCATATGTTGCAAAATTAGAGCTATAGGATATCAATAAAGTATTTAGTTTCATTGATGTTAGAAAGACAAAAGTTGAGGAGTCTGATGATTTGAAAATTTCAGCTGTGATTAAGTATATATATATATATACATATATATATATGTATATATATATATATATATCTATATCACAAAGTAGTAGAGCCTGTATATAAATGCCCAGCCCACACAGATCTAATCACAGATCTAATCACAGATCTAATCACACAGATCTGTGTGCCCAGCCCACACAGATCTAATCACTATCTTCCTAAGAAGATGTCTGGTTGTGCAAGAAAAATTATTGGAAAATGTGTGGACTTTCAGAAAGTGTTACAATTTGGATGTATTTTTTTATTATGTGAAACATACACATTCATAGTAAAATTTAAAATCATAAATGTCACTCACAAGCTTAAAAACTTTGATGTTTCTACTACCCAGAGAGCAGAAGCTTGATTGCTGTCCCTGCTCACATGAGATGAACTGGCACAGTCTCCTCTCTCTCACCCATCACCACACCTCAGCAGTTGCTCTGTTCTTGTTATTTTGGCTGTTCAGGTTTTTCAAAGCTCAGTGTCTCCTCCTCAAAGAGGCTTTGCCAACTATTATTTCTTGTTCTCTCAAGACACCTCATTCTTTTTCATAGAAATGACCCTTGCATTGATCATTTATGCAATCATGTGTAACTACTGCTTCTTCCATGAACTCTCCTTCCAATAATGGGAAGAACCAAGTCATTAGATTTTTATGATAAACAAGACCACACCTTAGTTCTTGAATGTTTATTGATTGACAAGCAAAAGGTGTCATCACATGCACATTCCAAACTGGCACTTTTGGTTTTGCTTTTTAGAAGGGTGGTGCTGCTTGTTAACCCAGCAAGACACTGCGCTTGGAGCAGTAGAGATGATTCATGCCAGGATCCTAGATTCATCTCCACAATCGTGTTCTGTCTCTGAAACCTGGGTCAAGAGCTGGCTCTGACTGAGTCCATGCTCTGCGATTAGTCTTGTGGAACTTCTCTATTCAGCTCATCTTACTGAATTCCCAAACTGACAAACGTTACCATTCCTAGTAATCTTTTGGTTAAAAAATGCACATAATTCCCTCCCAATGACAGTTTATTCAAAATTATATGTCATCATATAAATAACACTCTAAGTAACACATATGGGAAAAGAGTAACACATCTTTAATTTGTGGTTTTCAGTTGTGGCACATGGATGGGCTCATACCACAATTGCCCCACTTAAACTTTCAGTAACGTGCAAAACTTCGTTCTGTTGAGCAGTGATGCAGGATTCAGGAAGGACCTTGAAATGAGCACATCAGGGTTGTAACTGTGATGATATCCTACATTCTAATCAAAATCACCATCTTCAGTACAAGGGAGAATTGCGTGTTGTTCTTTTACGAGAGTTGTCATTAAAAGACTAAGTGAACCTATGAAGATACTGGCAAATAGTGAGCAATTGATAACCATGACTGCTTTTATAAACAAGATAGCATAGTAGTTGTGACTATGTAGTAATGGTTCATGCTTTATATAGTCTTATCCTGGATTTCTATTTTTTAGAAATATACAATCTATTATTTGAAACAAAGTTTTAAAATGGAATGGAAAGTTGTTGTTTAATACAATCTGTTCTCTTTCAGTGGAAAAAAAGTTGGGCTTCATTGGCTTGATAAATGTGTTGGTTATGTGATTTATTTTACTATTCAAGAAATCATCCATAAATATTAATCAAAATAAGGACATAAATACTTGGAATGAAAATTATATATAGATAGGAGAATATGCCAATTTGTGTTGTTTTTCTGAGATTAAAGAATGAAAATTATTTGTTCAGTATCTGCTAAGGACCAAATTATGTTGGTCATTTGTGTAGATTTTGTCTTACTCCTTCTGAGAATGTTGAGGGTACCAACATTTTTATGATGACTGAGCTAACTTAAAGTGGGATCATATTTTCCTTTTTTTAAATTAAAAAATTACTAATTTGCCATTACTTTATAAAACTATGTAATTTAAGGAATACTGTTGCACACCTCAGCAGGTGAGCATGTCTCACATGTCCTCCAACAAAGCCAAGTGCCATCACCATATTGTCCAGTGTCTAAGGGTTTTTTGCTGCTGTTGTTGTGTTAAACCATTTTGAGTCCCCTTTGATTACTGGTAGATGACTATTTAGTGAGACTTTCACATAATCGACTTTCAGATTCTGACATCTCACAGGAGATAATCACCGCAATAGCCACCTACAGTCCAAAAGTCACTTTTTTCATCTTTTTAAATAACTGCATACTATGCCTTTGAATGTATGTTCCACAATTTCTTTATGCAGTCATCTGTTGATGGGCATTTAGGTTGATTCCATGTCTTGACTATAGTAAATAATGCTGCTGTGAACTTAACGGTCCCTGATTATTTTTGCATTAGTGTTTCCATCTTCTTCTTGAGGTGCCTAGAAGTGATATTACTGGGTTGCTGGTGTTTCCAGTTTTAGATTTTTAAGGGATCTCCATACCATAGAGGCTGACTACATTCCCATCAACAGTGAGTGAAAATTGCTTTTCCTTCACACCCTCACCAATATTTGTTTAGCTTCTTTTTTATATATGTCATTCATGAAATATTAGTTCATCCTGGTTGTGATTTGCATTTACTTGTATTAAGCAATGGGCATTTTTTTCATGTGCTTTTAGGTCACTGTCTGTCTTTTTTTGAAATAAAGTTGGGTTTAGAAGATAATGAAATCTTTCAGAACTCACAAAAAAATTCTATCTAGTAGAAACAGAACTGAAAAATTTAGTATCTGGTGAAATTTATTTCCTTTCACCTTGCTTTCTCTACATAACTAATTTGAAACAAAAAGGTGATTTTTCACTTTATGATGCTCTGTATAGTTTTACAAAAGACAATTGCCAGTGCATTATAAAATAAATAATTGTGTTAATGTTAGTATGTTATGTTTATGTGCTTCATTCTATATATTAAAGTAAATTTTTCAGGTGCTCCTTAAGTATTTTGAACTAGTGAGGTTATCCAAAATCTCTGTCGAATAGTTGATAAAACAATACACATGCAAACATAGAAGATTTTCTTTAGGGATATTTTGATAATGTCACATTACTTTATCATGTATTTTTTTACAAGATGATTCCTAACAGATTTATAACAGTTATGAGACAGCTGGGTAGTAGTGTCCATTTTGATGATAAAGCCTAAGATTTAGAGTGGCTAAATAAAGGAAGAGCATGTACAAAATTTAAGATTAAAAACAACAGATGTCCAACACATTAGAACTGAAGGTTTCCAATACAATGTTAAAGAGTAGTGGGGAGAGTGGGCATCCTTGCCTAGATCCAAATGATTTTATTTTTCCCCATTTAGGATGATATTTGCCATAGGTTTGTCATAGATGGCTTTTATTATGTTGCGGTAAGTTCCTTAAATCCCTAATTTTTCAAGGACTTTTATTGTGAATGGATGCTGGACTTTGTCAAAAAGCTTTCTCTGCATCTATTGATATTATCATGTGGTTTTTGTTTTTCTCTTTGTTGATGTGGTGTATTATGTTAATTGAAGATCCACAAGGAACACACACAACTAAACAAAAGCAAAACAAAAAGCCCAATCAAAAAATGGGAGAAGAAATAAAAAGACACTTCTCCAAAGAGGAAATACAAATGGCCAACAGGCACATGACAAATTGCTCAACGTCACTAGCAATAAGGGAAATGCAAATCAAAACCACAATGAGATACCACCTTATACCAGTAAGAATGGCCCACATCCAAAGTACAGGCAACAAGAATTGCTGGTGAGAATGTGAAGAGAAAGGAACACTACTATACTGCTGGTGGAATATAAACTGGTTCAACCACTATGGAAAGCTGTGTGGAGGACCCTCAAGTTAATGAAAATGGAGCTATCATTTGACTCATCAATTGTTCTCTTGGAAATCTACCCAAAAAAGACCTCAATGTGGGTGCAAAGAGACACCTGTGCCTGGATGTTTGCTGCAGCACAATTTATAATTGCAAGGTCATAGAAGCAACCTAAATGCCCCAAAACAGAGGACTGGATGTAAAAAATGTGGTATATATACACGATGGAATATTAATCATCAATTAAAAATGACAAATTTGACGATTTTATAACAACGTGGATGTACTTAGAAGAAATCATATTAGCAGGAACAAGTCATAAAGAAAAAGACAGAAAACAAATGGTTTCACTAATATGTGGGATATAGTGAAAGAATAAACAAAAGTCTTGAGGAAAAGTCAAAACAAGGTAAGCACCAAACTGAAGTGCACAACTTTGAGCAGGAGGGAAGGGTGGGGGGGTAGAGAGGGGAAGGGGGGTAAATCCCTGGAATTACAATGTTGTGAAATTTATATATAAATAAAATAAATAAATTCATAATAACCATGGCAAAAGAAAAAGAACTGAAGTTTTCTACCTTATCATATGTTGCATATCAATATAATGAAACTTCTTTAAGCAAAATTTGAAGCAATCTCTAAGTACTAATTGAATAAATACATTAAATCACCCTCTTCTTAACATTATAGAAAATTTGCTAAAACATATGCATAAAGTTAAAAAGCATATACCTAGAAAAGTTGCTAAAGCCTATGCATAAAGCTAAATAAATATATGCATTTTATTAAATGATTAAATTGGAAACATATATGAAAAGTAATTCTAATGTCCAAAGGACTTTGAATGCATGCCAAATATAAAACTACCAATCAAGACCACTGTAATGATTGCAATATAAGTTATATTCTCTAGAATGAGTGTTGCAGCAATCCTGTACCATTGCCACATTCTTTCAGTATAACATGGAAATACCAAATGAATAGGATGATGACAAATTAGGCATTGAGGCAGTATATCATTTATTAGAATAAAAAAATCTGGTGTTTGTGTCTGTAACTCAATATTTTTGATACAATAATAGCACTAGTTGTTGCTCAAATTGATTTTTAAAAAAGGAAAATCTAGTTATTTTTTATTTGAAAACAAAGGAACATCTTTGCAGTTTATTGCTTCTGTGACTTTACTTGTGTTGAGTTATTTCCTAAGTTTACAATTCAGAATTGAGAAATTTAATTCAAGGTGTTTTCCAGTACTTTATTTCTATACTGTGCAATAGCCCACTGATAAAGCGACTTGACAAAATAGTTCATAATTTGAGATTAAAAATATCTTCAGATTTATAGACATACATGAGAGAGGTTACATTAAAATATCCACTCCATTCCCACCAGTATTTCACTATTGAAACTATCTCATTATTTGCAATATTCATATGTTTCACTTCATGCAGCTTCCACAAAGAGAAATCTTTTTTTTTTTTTTTATATATGTGAAACTTAGGAATAACTTCTAGAATTATCTCCATAATATATATTTCCATTGAAAGAATTTAAAAAAATAATTGACTCCAGAAAGTCCTAGATCTCACTTTTGCCAACATAGATTGGATTTTTTCATTATTACCAATAAAAGCTAGGGAAAAAAAAAGTTGAACAATATATACATTAAAAATAAAAATGTATTGCATGGTCTTTTAAAGTGAATTCTAATTTTAATATAATGCTAGGAACTAAAGAATTTTATTTAAATTAATATCTTATAGTGAATATTGTATATAATATTAATTACACATATTGAGAAACATGGTGATTAACGCTGAAAGATTGAAAGATATTAATTAGTATACATCAAGTACTCTTATACAAAGGAGCTCACAGGAACAATCAAAGAATTATTCCACTTTTTTTTAATACAGCACAAACTTAACCACAATGCATGTGTGCATGTGCATACTTGCACAAACACATCTCTCTTTATGTAACAGAGCTTACAGAAGACTTAAATTTATTTTTGATAGTAATATCACATATGTATTTATTATTGATATATTGTCTGGTACATAATACCATTCATTACATTCATTACATGGGCTATTGTTTTATGAGCATTAAAATATATATATATATATATAATTACACAATTCTCATTGTTTCTGATTTTATTTTCTATTTTTTATTGATTACACACATATATGTATATTTACATCATTGTATACCCTAAGGTTCTCCCACTACCATGTCACCTGTGAACCATCATTAAATCTATTGTGCTCATCCTTTTCCTGACTTCATCTCCTCTCCCTCCCTTGCTGTATACTTTAGTTCTGCTGTCTTAAAATTCTTATTCATTGAGGACAGATTTCTTAAAGATTTTACGGACTTTTATATACAGCACCATCCAAAAAACTGGGTTTACATTAAAAATGTATATAAAATTCTACAAATTTAAGTAAAGATTAATTGAAATTTAAATAAATATCTCTATTTGACCATATAAATCAGAAACTCACAAGGTAATTCATGAATATGTAGTAGCAATGACAGAGACAGATATATTTTCCTAAATTATCAAGCTAATCAGCTGTTACAAAGAATAAATATTCACCTCACAGATTAGTGTGAGAATTAAATCAATGTCCTTGTGTATAATGTCTGATTAACAGACATTCAGACAATTGTAACTAATACAGCATTTAAAAATGTCTCCCCTTAGGAAAGTTGAAATGGAGGTAACATTTTTTTTTAATCTATTGACGTCATGTGCCTGAATTATTTGTTGGAGAAAGACAAATACTCAATGCATCCACTCATGTGTAATATACAGAAACAAAACATAGGAACAGACAAAACTAAACATAAACCCTATATATTTGACTATAGAATTATTGTATCACATAAGTAGGTGATCGTGTGCCATCCAACCTTTAAATCGCAGTTAAATAAGTTCGAAAATTTATCATAATTGAATGAATTGAATAATATTCTCCTAAGGGATACTCTATGAAGTCCAATAAAGTATCCCAGCAGACACCCTTCTTACTTGTCATTATCTAGTGACCAAATTTCACATTGTTCTGTGCAGCCCTGTTTCCAACTAAAAAAGATAAAAATGAAGACTCAAAATCTCTGACTCTGAGGGTGATGAATGATACCTAGGCACAACTCCACTGGGGCTACACCAGTCATTTGGGAAATATTGTTTCACTGAGTTATGAAGATCATAACTTCATATCAGATGTTGGCGCATTTCACCATACAATAGACAATCATTACATCATATAATTCACTGCTCTCCACGTCAGAAAAATCTTCTAAGTATGGGAAATCTCCAAGGTCATGATGGGTAGGACCTGGGGCTTATTTTTTGAAACAGTAAAATAAATCAGTCAATCGCCTCTGCTTTGTAACTCTCTACTTTGTTGATTTTGAAGGTAACAAGCTCCAGACTAGGAACTGATCTATAAAGAGATCCATGTCATGAGTCATTGAGACCAGCTGCCCATCGGGAGAAAAGGAACTAAGGTAGCACATCCAATATAATGTGAGACACTAACTGTCCCCACATACTTGAGCTTCAAAAACATCCACCCACTGCAGCCCCCAGTCAATGACTGCAGCCTAAATCAGAGAGCCAGCTAAGCAATGCCTCAACTTCTGACCCTCAGAAAATGTAAAATAATCAATGAATCCTGTTTTAAGCCACTAATTTTGTGATAAATTTTCAGTCACAAGGAGAAAGACAAATACTCAATGCATCCACTCATGTGTAATGTACAGAAACAAAACATAGGAACAGACAAAACTAAACATAAACCCTATATATTTGACTATAGAATTAAGACTCCCCCCAGGAGGGGGTTCATGGGGAAGAAGAGAGTGGGGGTCAATGGACTATGATGTAAGGCTCTTGGTGCATTGATGGCAGGTGTTGCAACATACATTGTAAGAGGTGTGAACCTACTTCCTTAATCATGTACACTGTGGTGGAACAATATTGCCTCAGTAAAAAAATGATTAACTAAAATAAATAATAGCATATACCTTGTTCTCACACCCCATTGCAGCATCTTATAATAAAGATACACTTGGAAAGATAAATAACTGATTCTTTCATTGGAACTTGAGAACATGGATAGCAATGAATTTATCAATCAACACACAAATATATTTTAGTGCTCAGAACTGTATCATCATTAGGCTGAGAAGCGAATAGCAAGCTCAGAGCTGTGACAAACAAAAATAACACCCATGCAAGAGCAGTGCCTGCAAGTGCAGGATATTATTCATTTCCCCTTGAAAATATTGGGATATGTGTGCCATGCTCTTCTCTGTCATTTTTTAAAATTTTCTAAAAGTAGTATTCATTTTACCATCCCTACTTTGATCATACACTTCAGTTTCCATCTTACCTTCTTCATACAATAAATTTTATTTGTGCTCCAACTTGTGGTTATAAACTGTGTATTTAATGTGTGTGTGTGGGGGGGGTCTTGGGAGGGGTGGGGGTAGGTGCATGCATTTATATTTTCTGGCATTTAATGGACGTAGTCTTTCTTTTGCTACTGATACCTCATTAGCAAGGTTTTCTTTTATAACAATTCAACTTCTGCATAATTTTAAAACTTCGTAGCTGAAAGACTCCTCTGCTCTTTGTAAAGAACTATATTTGTGGAGGTTAGATGGTTGCCACTTCTGCTCAGGCATCTCTTGAATAACCATTGTGGAGAATTGCCTGACCCTGGCCTCCAACGGTTTTAGTTGTATTGAATCATTTGATCGATTTCAGGAGAATGGACCTGTTTGCAATGGTGAGTCTTCTCATTCATCAACATGTTGCATCTACGTCATGTCTGCTCTGAGTCCACTCACACACTTCTTGTCACTTTCCACCTCAATGTGTTTATTGCATTAGATCTGTCATCGCTATTGGTCACTTTTTCTAATTGTGTACCTGATACATTTTAATTGGAAGTTAGACATGGTGACATTCTCATTGGATGTTGGATTGTTTTAAAAATCCCTTTAATATTTATAGCTATTTTCCAAGAGACAGATGTTTACTGAAACTGTTTGAGTATGTGGCGGTCTACTTTGGATTGAAGAAGGCAAAGGTCAGCCTTTAGCTGAGGGCTCATACTGAAATAATAACCTTTTGAGGATCGTACTCATTTACCCACACATTAAAAACCCCTTCAACTCTGATTGTTGTAAGATGGTTTCTGTCACTGTATTGACAAGGGATTATTCCACTGGCTTCTTTTCATCAGTGTTTTCATTTTCTTGGTTGTTTACTCAAACATGTTGATCATTATTCAACTGAAGACTTGAGGGATACCCTCTGTGGATCTTACAACTCTCCTGACTTTGACCTTGCTCTGTAAACTCCATTTACCTTGACTTTCCCAAATTCTGAATGCTGCATTTTCACCTTAAGGAAACTTACAGGCTCAGTTTGGATTCTCTCTCATATGTTGTATCCAGGAAAATCTCTCATAAGCCAGGCAATTGTAGGGATCATTTGATTAGTTTCTTCTCACTTATAGGAAAGTAATTCTCTCACTAGTCTCCATTGCCTGCTATCATTAAATGTCTGAAACACTTGGTATTATTTTCTCCAGTTTCTGAGTTGTTTAAAATAGGATGATAATTCTATTCCCTGTTACTTCATTCTGGAGAGTAATTCAAGTGGTTGACCTAATGTTTTGGAAACCATTTCTGCTTGGCCTTTTATCTCTATGTTTTTCTTTATTCTGTTTTAGAGATATTTTGAGCCAGATGTGGTAGTTTGCATTTTCCTTAAAGAAGTCTGTTTGCCTTATTTAAATGTTTTAGTAAAGTTGACAATTACTACCATATCAAGCATTTATGAGTGTGCATGACAAATGGATGCAATTCCAGACTACTTGCCTATATATTACCAACCTTTTGATTCCCAACTCTCAGTCCTATCACCTACTCAAGACATTGAACTTCCCTGGTGCTTTGTGTTTCCCATTCATATGCTTCCCTTGGAGTTAGTCTCATATCTTTTACAGGAAAATTGGCAGGTCATCTTTCAGCACTGTAAGATGTGTACAGCACATCTTATTCTGGCTTCTTGATAGCATTTTTCTGTTTCCTGATACATACATTACATATATTTTCTCTATTTTTATACTTGTGAGTTTTGAAGGATATTAGCATATAATATATGGTTTCACAGTATGATTCTTAAAAGCACCAGAGTTCTAGATCTGCTTCAGATATTTTAGAGTATGTTTTTGAATATCCATTGTTGAAGCAACAGTTCATTTTTTAAGTGAATTTAATTGTTTTTAACAGACATTTGGATCTAAATCTGGTAAATAAAGTGAGCATTCACATTGTGAAAAATCAATTTGGAGTTTAAATATAGGTATGGATTTAAAGTAATTGAGATTGATTTTCTTAATTCACCAATAAAACTCTCTAAAATCATTCCAAAAGAGAAACCCTGAGAGATAGTTGAGTCATTGCTTCAAAATGAGAATAAGTGTTGACTAAAGTCAAGATTTTGCAAGACAACTCATATATACTCATACACCTACATACATACATATATACATACATACACACATACATACATACATACATACATACATACACACATGCATAAATACACTGCCTTATATTATTTCTAAACTTTCTCAAAAGTTGACTTTTATATTTAGAATATAAAATATTTGTCGTGATTTTGAGATTCCCAGAGTTAGTTCAGAAATATAACCCAACTAATATATAAATTTATGTAGCTTACAAACATACATATGTTTATTTGCACATATTTTGTATATAGACAGAACTCTTATGTACATTATATATATATATATATATATATGTTTGAGGTATGAAAATGACAGAAATTTTTTATTTTCCTAAAGTAATGGAAGAATCACATTAGGAAAATAAGAGTTCTTTAAATGTTCCATTCCTGTTTCCTTCTGTTTGTTACCCTATGAAGGTTTCAACACATGGATATAGTAAGGTTTTTATTCATGCATTTCCTCAATAAATTCCTTATATCATTTCAAATCTTACTTTAAAGTGTTATTTGGAAAAATGCATATTTCACAGCAAGAAAATTATAAATACAAATTGTTTAAACTTGTTTATCTTTAAATCTAGGGCTTATCTCCATATAAAAGTCCTTACAAAAAGAAAATAAATGAATGACATTTGAATTATAATTGCTAAATTCAGATTTGGAGTTCTACAATGGGAAATGTTTTTCTTTATTCAAGTTAGTCATTGGTTAAGCCTTCCTAATATTCTAAGTCTCTCTATTAGACTCAGATCTTAGAAAAAGAAGAAAAAAAACCCTAGGAGACTATGAAATATGGGTTATTAAAAATGACTTCTGTAGCTTATCTGTCTTTTTTTTTCTATTTTGTCTTGTAGCCCTACCTAGAAGCTGATTTACTCCCATATCTGTATGTAACATTTTTCTGTAAGAAATTTTCTTTTTATGTAAAGAAATTGGACCCCTTCCCCCCCACACACACACCCTTTTCTCTTATTTTTCATGGATCTGGTCTATGGACAATATTTTATAAAAGCTCATGCTTTAACTTCACTTTTGTCCAATTGAAAGTATTTTGTGCCATTTTCATATCTTAGGTCATTATTTGCAATGCACTATAAAATACTATCAAATGTTGCATACAAAACAAACTGAACTTTTTTCTTTTAAATATATAATCATCCTACACACTTAATCTCTTTTGATTGCACTACCTAGAAATCTATCAAAAACAATGATAGAGATATTTATTAGACAGTCCTCTAATGACAAATATACCTCATCATACTTTTCGTATATTCATTTATCTCCCATATTTAATAGTTCACAAATTCCTGTCATTTTTACTTTTCAAATATGTCTCAAGTCATTTCCTTGTTATTAGGTTAGTTCAATATCTTATAATTTTCCCTTCAAGAATTGCAAGTCTTTCCTCTCTACTCCTTCTCGTTGGTTCACAATATTGTGACTGGAGTTACATTTCTGAAACACAAATCCAATCTTGTCATTATTCTAATTAAAATCTTTTGAATAATCTTCACAGCAGACAGAATAAAATTCAAACCCAAAGTCAGATATTCTGGTACTTTGTGCTTTTCTCACAAACTGATACTCCATATTTCATTTCATGATGGATTTTCATGCATAAGCTGTGGAATTTAGCAGACATTTGCCAAGTGTCTCCTCTACTTAGAGAATCAATCACTTTCCCACCTATAAATTTCCTTTACAAAAGTCACCTCCATGATCATTTTCTCTTACAAAAATATCACAGACACTTTCTCTCATTTTTTTTTGTAATTTCCCCCTAACATCATTTTCCCCCTAACTTCCCCCTACTCCTAAAAACACTAAGAATGGATTTACCATATGATCCAGTGATTCCATTTCTAGGAATCCATCCAAAGGACATAAAACCACTAATTCAAAATGAACCTGCACTATTATGTTTATTGCAGCACTACAAGAATGTCATATTTTTGTACAGATGTCTTATCGACTTTGCACTCTGTTTGAATGTTTGTTTGTTCTTACAGATGTCTTGGTTTCCCCAAGCCTTCATGGAGTCACTCCATGACTAATAGCTTAGAAATTAAATGATCTTCCATTATCGTTTATACAAAATATGCCATATTTATGGCAATCATAATCATCACAATCATCCTGAGTTTCAATTTGTATTTTTTCAGTGCTCCGTATTCCAAAAGTACCTCAAATTTTTTGTTATCAAGTGTGCTTATTTATGATGAGGTGTATAAGCTTTATTCCTCAGCATAAAAGTATTCAATAGTGAATAGGTGGTTTATATGTATTTTTTAAAAAGACATTAGTATCATCAGCAAACCTTTGTGGAATGTGTCTGTGTATAAGATCCTGTGATTTAGTTAAACTGGTCTGAACATTTAGATTTATTGTGGTTTAAATTGGCAAGACATCTGGGACATTTAATTCTCCTTGCATATTCATCTACCAAATTCAAATATGAAAAGTGAATTTCACCTCTGTATGTATAATTCAATGTCTGCAGTGTCTCATTCATGAATGTCCAGGAAGACAAATTGTTCTCATCTATCAAATAGAATGTTGGCAAGAATCTGGCAGAAAAACCAAAAGACCTGCCAAAGTTTGGACTTTGCATAACTTTGTGCCTCCTTCAGAATCTATTGTAATCTGTCACCATGTGTCATTTTGAATGAGTTTCCTTTAGGATTGGCATGAATTCATATTGGCAGAAAAAAATAACAGTTTATTATTGTTATACTTTATACTTCATTCAAATGCGTGAGAAATCTAGAAGAGGTTTTAGTGTTGAAAATACATTTTCAAATTTCACTTATTAGAAAAGTTATTTTGGTCCAAAGCTCAATTATCATGTATATTTGTTAAACATTATTATGCACTGCAAAGTCTGTATAGTCTCAGTCAGTAATTAACCAACTATCACAATGCTAGATATTTTATGACCTAAAGATAACAACTTTCCTGTGCAGTGCCCCATTTAATACTTACAACAAGCTGTAGTTATTAACCCCCCCCCCCCACTTTTCGTACAAATTGAGACATAGACTCAATTGACTATCTAGTAAACAAAGTAATTGGAGTTCATTTTCTAATCATGGAATATTTCTTCCCTAATATTATACTTGGTATAATTTTTAGTTTTAGTGTGTAAAATACATTATTAACAAAAAGGACAAGGAAACCAACATTCTGCTTTCACTATGCAAAATATTAACGAATTGCAAGTGCTAAGACTTCTACATGAAAATCAGAATATGGCTATTCTGGTATTTATTTACACTGCCTTAAGAATTCATGTATAAATTACAGCACATCTTCAAATAGTATGGTTTGTTTCATGTTGTTTTGCTATAACTTTGATGGAGAGAAATCGTTCCCAGTCAGAACAACTGTCTGGAGTTTGCACCTTCGTCCTTACTGGTTTTTCTGCCTCCCTAGGTTCCCAACTGTATTTCAAACATATGCACATTAGTTCATTGGTAAGTCTCAGCTATCCCAGTAAGAGTGAGTGTGGGTGTGTGCATACCCGCAACAATGAATTGTGATGTCTAGTTCAGGATTGGCTCCCAATCTACATGTTGAGATCCCAGGACAGATTTTGGATACCTGCAACCCTTAGCTGGGATATGGGGGTTGAAAAATGAACGAATGAAAACAGAATATCAGAATGTTTGAATATCAGAAATGTTTGGGTCTTTATTTGGAAGATATGTTTGGATATCAGAAATGTTTGGGTCTTTATTTGGAAGTTCGGTTATGCCTTAATGACAGGTCTGCTGTAGGTGCTTATTAATTAGTTGTTATCAGTTAGTCTATGGTTTCTTTATACACAGTTTCACTTAAAGTAGCACTTTCCAAGAACCTACTGAGGGCATTATATGAGGGTTTACTGTTTCTAATTGTGAGTGGTAATTCCAAAGCAGTGTGTGTAATTCAGAATATGCACATTTTATTAAATGTTTATTAAATGTTTAGCTTAGAGCTAACCTAACATTGTTGGGGAGAACACAGAGAATGAATTGGCAGCAAAAGCAACATAATGTGTACTTAAATTCAGGTTAAGTCAGTCAGTCAGTTCTCAGCTATGAACAAATACTTCCAAAATGTTAGACACACAACTCTTTGTACTCAATATACAAAATATTTGCAATTTTCCATTTGGAATATAGTTTCTGCATTACTAAAAGTTTTCATACAATGTACATGTGCAAATATACCAGAGTACTCATAAATGTCCATAAAGAGAAGCTGTATCCCTATTCTGTGAAGGACTTGATCAGTTATGAAAAAGAAAAATTTTTGGTTACAAAATCAGCTCCTCCATGATTCTTTTATCTTTCCTTACATAAAAATTTAGATCCATTTTATTGAAAAATATGAAGAGTACAAATAATTGTCATGTGGAATTGTCATACCCAATACCCACTAACCTTAAATTAATATTATTTGATATTATTTTGATAATACATTCAAATTTGCAGGAGATTCATCAATATTTATATGCTAGCTACTCTCAGCTCACTTTCAAATAGCACTCTTCAAATAACATGTTGCTTCACATGTAATTCAAATACCTCAGATGATATATTTCTACTTGCTTCCCAATAGGTCCTCCCATATTCCTCAGTCACCCATAATTGTTACTGTTATAGCAATTTTTAACAATTATTTCTACCAATAAGGATAATAAAGTTTGTGATGGTATAATGGTTAGAATAGCTGCTTACAAGAATAATAAAATTTAAGATCCTCTGTTTATTTTCCTCTACTTTCCCTTCATGTGGACTTGAATTTCTGATCTGCATAATTTTCCATCTCTCTGAAGAACTTTCATTAACATTTTTGCAAGGAAATAAATGTCATGGTGATTAATGCCCTTTATTTCATTTTGTCAAAAAATGTTCTTATTTCTCTTAAATGACAAAATATAATTTACTAAATACAGCGTTCTGAGTTGGTCTGCGTTTGATTTTTCTTTCTAATATTTTTTCTTCATTCTATACTTACCACATGAATTTTTATTTATTTACTTATTTATTTATTTATTTATTTATTTATTTATTTATTCATTCATTCATTCATTCATTCATTCATTCATTCATTCATTTATTTATTTGTTTATTTGTTTATTTATTTATTTATTGAGACTAGATCTCACTATGTTAGTACTGAACCCATGGACTCAAGTGATCTCTAGCCTCAGCCTCCCAGGTAGCTGGAATTATAGTCATGTGCCACCACAACCAGCTATACTTTTGAGCCTAGGTCTCACCATGTTGCCCAGGGCAGTCTCTAACCCATAGACTCAAGTGATCCCTAACCTCCACCTCTCAAATAGCTGGGATTATAGGCATGCACCACCATGCCCAGTTTACATGATTTCTGATGGCAGATCCCACTACAGTTCTTATACTTACTCTTCTTTGGGTAAATTTAGGTAAGTTATTTTGTACCTTCCACTTGACTTCTTATGAAAATTATAATTTTCTGAATTTGAATTATACAATTACATATATACATGTGTGTGGACACGGACACATGCTACATCTTTTGATAAATTTCCTATAATTCTTGAATATTTTGTTCTTTTTTAAAAAAAACAGTATTTCCTTAGATTTCACTTTTAGAATTTAAACTGGGGCAATTGAGAGATATCAATGACCTAGCTTAAGCTCTCTAAGTAATTTCCTTAGGTACATTCAATCCACTAATGAAGGTCCGTTTTAGGTATTTTTTTTTAATATCTGGCTTTTCCTTTCAATTCTTTTTTTAGTTTCCATTCCCTGCTTAGATGTGATCTTCCATGCCAATGCATTTTCCCAAAAAGCTCAATATATTAGTATAGGTTATTTTAAATTCCCTGTTCAATAATTTCAGGTCTTTATCTTAACTATATCTCCAGTGATATCTCCATTTTCTTCTTTTCAACACATTGTGTTGACTAGTAAAGGTTTTTTGTGCATATGAATTTCAATAATGTTTCTTCTATTTCTTTGAAGAGAGGCATTGAATTTTTCTTAGGGATTACACTGAATCTATATTGCTTTTGGTAAGATGATCATACGAGTGATGTTAGTTCGTCCAGTCCATTAATAAGGACTGTTTCTTTCTGTTTCTCCATATTTTTTCATTAAAAATTCTTGCTGTTTTATGAGTAAAGATCTAATTTCTAAAATGTTCATTGCCCTGCAGAATGGCTGACAGTCAACAGTAAATTGAACCAGGATTTTGAATCAGACCTTGATGAACCCAGGGTCTGAACAATTAGTCAATTTTTATCATAGAAAACGATGTATGTTATTTCCACTTTGATTTTCTATTAAATTTATTTAAGCTAATGGTGAATTTCCGCATTTGAATGTCAGCAGTCTTGAGTGAAAAATATGGTCTGATGTAGACTCATAATTTTTAAATTAATTAGGTAAATCTGGTGGTATTTAGATCTAATAGTAATTCTAAGCTTTTTGTAAAAAAGTAAAACAATTTTGTAGGCTGATACCTATCCAATTTAGTCATTACCCAATTAAAATTAATGCATTCATCTATTAAAGTACCAACACACTAATTGAGATAAATTAGAACACAAGCTAAACTATTTATGAGAGACAGCAGCTAATAATTTATAATTCAGTTTGATACAAAGTTTGAATCCTTTATTTTCAAGGGAACTACTTTTTTAATTATCATTAATTTCAGATTTGTAAAATTATTTTAAAAAATTGGTAGATGTTTTCTTTCACAAGCTATTTTTAAATTTCTTTTATACAATTTCAGTTTAATAAAATTCCTAATCATATTTTATTAATAGTTTATCCTAAGACCATCAGCAGTTTAATAGTAGTCAAATACAAAGGAATAAAAATGTTCCTCTTAAAGAGCACAATACACAGTGAAGCTATGAACAACCTCATCACCTGAAAGACTCCATGTGACTTTAATTGCAGTCCATGTAAACAGATAAACCAGGGTCATGTCCGCAGAGTTTTGTCAGCAAATTGCCAGTAGGGATCTGTAAATGGACATGTTCTGATTTTTTCAGAGTAATAAGTGCCCCGTTCAAACAGTGGCAGGCACTTGTTCGTGTCTCCAATATTGTCAGTTAGATCATTATTTTTGTTGTCTTTTTATGGAATTTTACAAACTAAAATGTTAAACATAAAATACTTTTCCTATGAAATTAAAGAGCATGATGATATTCCCATCACTGAAGCTAACCATTCATAATACTAAGTATGGCTTCAAACTATCTCTGAGGTCACCATAGCAAAGAACCCTTTCATGCCCATGACTCAGAGAGGGCTATTATTTCAATGCTCTTGGGCAAATTCTTTTTCCCCTTTGATATTCAAGGTAGCAGACTTCTGAGAGTCAAGTACTGTCAAGTCTGGTTCTTCCTCACAGAGGAGAACAATGGTGACATCCCATGTTGTAGAACAAGGTACTAACCTGTTAGCAGCAGAGTTTTGTTGACCAGGTTTTGTTGACTACTGTCACTTGCTCTCCTTACAAGATGATTAAGCTAAAGGAAAGAAATAGTTTTTAATCTTAGAAGACCTAAGGACTAGAATGATGTGAACTCGCTAATTCCACTATTTGGAAAAGTGTAGTCTTCCCTTTTCTCCGGAGAGAGTGGGTCTCTCTTTAGCCATCTCACCACTTTTATTCTTAATATAGAGAATGATGCCTTGGTCTGAAAATCAGCCGCTCTGACATTTAAACAAAATTGATAGTGTTTCAAGTGTGTATGTGTGTGTGTACATCCAGATGAGTCACTGGACATGAAAGTAAGCAGAAACACTCTTACTTTATTTGACTGCACTACTGTGATTATATAATTAGTCAAATATATGAATTGCATCTAAAGTTTTTTTTAAATTTTAATATCAACTTTTACATTTAATAGTCAGTTAAGTAGAACTATTAGATGTTCCTTTAAATGTTTTATATGAAAGCACTCATTTAATCCTTCAGGTAAATGGTAGTGTAATAATAACTTTCCATCTAGATTTCCCATGCAGGAGAGTAGCTCTTTTGTACTCTAGGAGAAATCAGGAAAAGAAATCAGCTGTGACTTATCAGCAACCATCATCCCCAGCAGCTGTAGAGATAAATACTTTGATCCTGAAGGGAGATTTACATTCTATCCCACAGTACCCATGACTTCTTCCATAGAATGCTTTTTTGAAAAAATTATAAGATTTGACATGTAAAAATTGTGCATATTTAATATATACAGTTTGATTTGCAAGTACATATACCAGTGATATCATCATCACAATCAAGTTGGCCATCACCTACAAAACCCTCATGGCAAGACCATAAAGTAAAATAAATGCTCAGATTTTTATGTTCATGGTGCCATATTGTTAGCTGTAGGTATAGTGTTGTATAGCAGATCCTTGAAATATTCTCAGCTTGAAACTGCAGACACACTGAACAACACCTCCCAATTTTTGGCATCACCCAGCCCCAGGAGACCACGATTCTTTTCTTGGCTTTCGTGAGACTGACTTATGCAGAAATTTCATTAGTGTCTGAGTGGGCTGTGGAGCTTTCATCTTCCTGTAACTGACTTACCTCACTCAGCATAGTAACCTCCAGGTTCATTATGGTGTCACACATGGTGGTCCAGTCTTCTCTATCTCTCTTTTTTTTTTAACATATTGCCAAAATTTGTGTCTTTTAGTTTTCCTAATTATTATTACATTGTAGTTATATTAATAAATGTGAGATGATATCTCATTGTGGTTTTATTTGCATTTCAATGGTTATTAGTAATGTTGCAAACCTTTTCATATGTCTATTGAGTATCATATATATATCATATATATCATATATATATCTATTGAGTATCATATATATATATATATACACACACACAAACACATATATATCATTTTTTAAAAAAGTCTTCAGATCCTTTGTCCACTTTTAAAATTTGGATTATTTGCTTTTTAACTATTGCCTTATAAGTGGTCTTCATATATTTTGAATTTTAAATCCTTGTCAGATATTGAGATCATAAATATTTTCTCCTATTTTGTAGGTTGTTTCTTAGAATTATTGATTATTGCATTTTCTGTGTAGACATCTTTAGTTTGATGCAGTCCTACTTCTTTTTTCTAGTTAATGTTCAAGGGCAAAATTCAATAAACTAGATTTACTTAGTTTAAGAAATTGGTAATTCACCTGACTTCAGTCATTTAAACTTCATCCAGTTACTTGTGCAACAGGCAAAGATTCATGTAGCATCAATAGCCTTCAGGGCCAAGGTAATGGCAGAGTCTTTTCAAAGGGATTTAGAAAGAGGGGCAGACTATATCTGTAGTAGAACGATCAGTCTAGATATAGGACATTTTTTGCTTTGTCTTTAATATCCCTAAAATGATTAATAATTGAGATTTTTTTTTTCGCTATGAGGTTTGACCTGATTATAACCACTGCAGGGAGCATAGTCTCAAGATGGTTTATTTTCCTATCTATGACATCATTTCTGCATGTGAATACTGAAGTTTTATGACTTACAAATTTGTTTGGTCAAATATTTGAGGGTGGAGGGGAAGGGGCTCAATTGAAAAAAAAAGTTACAACATTCTTTTTAAGTTTTAAGTTTAGACATTTTTATGTCAAGACCACAAATTTGTACACTGTAAAACAAGTGTGCACTATATGCCTGCTGGATTTTGAAACTTTCCACAGAATGGCAGTAGCCCAAGTTGCATTCAGCTGTGTTCTAAGAAAGGAACCCAGATGTTAACGTTATTTTGGAAAACCAGTTATTTGCAGCAATGTCTTTCAAAAGTTTGCAGCCATCCAATCTTTCAACAGTTTTAATTTTATGAACATTTCCCCCCATTCTACAAAACCCTGAATTGTATTAATGGAGGAGACTTTTTAATATGTTAAGTAAAAACATGCAAATTGTTCAACTAAAATTAACAAAAATTATAAATATACCAATAATTTATTGTATATGTTTTACACCAATAAAGATTTTCTCAAGTTTAAGAATACCTTTTTTAATTTAAAATGTTTACATTTTGGACTTTAAGACTATCTTTGATACTTTAATTGACTAAACAGAAATTTAATGTTAACTAAATAGATGTAATTACATTATTTTCCTGAATATTTGCTGACATCATAAGTAAAAGAGATTATTAGTTTACTTGTATATTTTCATATTTTTCTATTTCTACAAATTATAAAAATAAGCCAAAGAAGTGAGCATGCCTTCCTATCACAGTACTCAGTTTAATTTAATGAGGGTTCCAAGTATTTTGACTATGTACATTTTGTTGCTCTTTCACTTGCTGCACTCTGCTTCAGCCATAAAACAAAGGATAATGTATTCTGTCAATGGAACAAAATAATGCTACCAGGTAATAGAGTCTGAAATGTTTACAAACCTATAAATGAAGATGGCACCATTAATATGAATGAACAGAATCAAGTGCTTCATGATAATTGCTATATACACAGCATAACATAACCTAGCTATTTTTAGTTTCAATTTTATAATAAAGGAAAAGCTATCAGTACTTACAAGCATTAATTTTCATGTTACAAAAGAATGTTCTTTTAAAGTCTTTCCATGTCAACTGTAAGGGAATTGTTACAAGTTCCTATGGCTTCTTACGAACTCAGATATGTATCATAACATATCTAACAGCCATTTTAAAGAGCAGTCTTGCAAATTTAGAGAAAACTATCCAGTCAAGATGTCAAATCTAGCGGAATTCATTGTATTTGCTTCTGATCATATGCCTTGATTGCAGGCAAAAACCACACTAAAATATGACACACAATATATAAAGGTATAACCTTTGTTTGGGGAAGTGGCGTATTTCCAAGTCTGACTCACTGAGAGAAGGTGAGAAGCATCCTGCCACTGACATAAGCCTGCAAAGACTGTTTTTGTTGTTTAATTTGTTCTTTTAATTAAAGTAACATTAGATTACTCCCATCAGGTATCAATGTAGCACATCAGCCATAAATCACCTGCCATTGTTCACCATCATAATTTAGTTAGCTTCCTTCTCCCTGTTCTCTCCCTTTCCCCACCTCTCATATTCCCTCCCCTGAATGCTTTAGTTCTATAATCAGCTTCCAAGCAATTTTGTCTTTTTCTTATTGATTGGATGATTTCTTATATCCACATATTAGTGACACCACTAGTATTTATTTTTCTCCTTCTGACTTATTTCACTTAACATATCTTTTCCAGATCCATCTATGTTGATGAAAATGGAATATTTTGACCCTTTTTGATTGCTGAGTAGTATTCCATTATACACATATGTATATATTTTGTATATATACATATATATAAATCCAATTATATATATATAATGTATAATCCTTTCCTCTGTTTTCTAGCACTTAGATTGTTTTTATATCTTGATTATTGCAAATACTGCTGCTCTGGACATAGGGGTATAGGCTTCCCCTATAGTGGCAAGGTATGATTACAGCTCGCAGTTATTTCTAGTATTGCCTTTCACTTGATGTCATATCCTTACTGGCACTCCTAACATCCAGTGTCTTGTAAAGGTAGGATTTGGGTTTCTAGATATTTCACATGAATTATCTAGGGAGACCTTGGCATCTGTAGAACATTGCTGCCCCTCTCCAAGTGGAGAGGTTAGGTGAACTTGGGCACTGTTCTAAATAAAAATGTACATCTTGTCCAGAAAACTGCTTACCTTTCACAGTGAGCATTCAGGAAGATTTTGAGCTACAACTCATTGCAATATACAACTAAATGTTTTAATTGAAATATTGATGTGTCTGTTGAGGTGTTTATTCATGAAAATAATTAGAAAAGAAGCCAAAAAGAAATGGAGACAAGAAGTGTTTCAATTTTAACATAGATTAATAAAGTATTTACTCTTTATTGAAAACTTAGGAATTAAAGGGAAATACTTAGAAATTATAAGAAACTTATAAAGAGTTTTTATTAACAATAGTTTTGTGTATTATATATATTACATATAGCTTATGTATATGTAATACATGTGTTTTGCATATATAGTACATATAGTTTAATCATCCATGTATAGACTTCAATATTAATCATGATTTTTGAAATTTTCTAGAATTAAAACGTAAATGATGTGTATTCTAGATATAGGACACACAGTGAAACTAGTAGTAGAGCTGTACTTCCCTATGACCTACTATAATTGAGTGATGCAGTATCATATATTCCTTCATTGCAGACATGACCTGAATATTATGGAGCATCTCCATAAAATTGCGGCCAAATGCATATCATAAAAATAAGTTGTACATCATTTCCTTATGTGAGTTCTCCTGAATTAACTCTGGGTAACATGGTATACAATTACAGGTAAAATTTCCAAGCTTCCCTTTCTAAACGTCTAGTTCTAAACATGGATATAAGTTCTGTTCATCATCTCCAGATATTTTATTTGATCTTCCCCTGATAGTGGGTAAATATCTATGTTAAACAGCATTAAAAAGATACTTTAGCTTAAATGAGGGAACTGGGAAACTAGCATTATATCAAAGTAAGTGACTTGGGTCCAGAGACTTTGATCTCTATGTAAAGTTCTCAGTGTTTTGTAACCTTAAGCAGTAGGGATTTATGAACTCAGTCTCTGCCTGGCTACTTGGTAACAAACTTCCTTTTCATGTCTGATTTAACAGACAGTAAACACAACCCAAAGGAAAAAAAATAAGGCTTTCCAACGTGAGGTACACATTGCTCTATTTTTTATTTTTATATTTTGCACTAACAATACATAGAGAAGAGAATCATGATGCAAGGCATTGTTTTCAAAATAGAAAAAGGTGTATCTATTGGGATATTCTTTAGGCTTGTTCAGAAATAAAATGTTCTTCTATCTATATTTTCTAAGTATTAACAAGGGAAATGATTTCTGACTGTCTTGTTACTATAGGAAACTGTATTTTCAGCAGGAGAGAGATGGTATTGCTTTCATTACTTTAATTGTATGACAGTTTTCCCACTGCAGAAAAGAATTGACTTTGGAAGCTTAAAAAAGCACTCATATGTAATGAAAACTCCTTGTCACATTGCAAATGCACATGATATTGTCCTACCTTTCAAAAAGAATTGAAACTTTTTGCAGCTGTTTCACATAAAGTAGGGTGACACCGAGCAATTTAACTTTTGAGATATTTTATCCACAAAAAAAGTTTCTTGGGATAGAGTTACAAATTAAACCAACTACATTCTTTCATATTTACTGTTTACTTTTCTTGAATGCATAAATGATTTGTCCAACTGTGCGATGACATTTATTCCAATGTTTCCCTAAATTCTGTACAGTTCTTTTTTGAATGGGATGTGTGCAGTGAGTGAAATGCTAGCAGAGCAAGTGTTCTGATTTAAACCAGGGAAATGTTTAGTTGGGGGAAGGTGTTTGTTCTATGTTTGTAACCTCGCTTTTCTCTTAAAGATGTTTTTATTAGAACACAGTCACAATGAAGGAGTAAATTGTAAACATTCATCATCTCAGCACTGCATTCATTGATTTTTCTCATATACAGTACTTTGCGTATTTAGTGATATATGTAAGAACACAAGAAAAACGAAAGGTTATAACTGTTCACTGATTATGAATGTCCCATGAGAGTTTTTAAAGGTGCTTATAAAAATCTCTCTGTAACACTATGTTAATAAGAGAACACTCGTTCAATGTACTTTAGATGCAAAACCTGTGGTTCAAAGAGACAAAGAAATTTATACATGACAAAATGTACACATGTTTGTTCCTGAAAAGTCTTTTGTTTGCCTCACACTCACATGCTATGAACCATTTTCAGATCAAGCTAAATAACTTCTTGTTTTAAAAGACAACAATTATCTGCCGATGTCTTGATTTTTCACAGCACAAGAGATATTGAGAATTGCTATGTACCTTTTATTTCATCATATTATCAGTGAAAGCAATGCTATGTGAACTTAAACTTGCTAATAACATCTGGTGTATGAGTGAATTTCAGATGAATATGTAAATTATCTTCATAAAATTGATTCTCATTTAGAACTGAAAATTCATTTAATTGATATGCAAAATTGAGAAAATTAGAAATTTAAATTTTGATCAGTGATTGATGAAGATTAAAGTTAAAATACTACATATAAGTTAATTTCCAATACTTTGCTAAGTGGGTCAAATATGATCATTATATTTAATGGTACCACAATGAAAAAATCTAGTTCACATCCTAAGTCAGACAAACTTGACTTTCCTGGAAATCCACGGTTTAAGTACTCTTTAGGATCTATGGAAATGAAGTTAAATAGTGGCAATTCATATATTTTAAAAGCCATAAACTTGTATTGACAATAAGAGGCTGTGTTGACTAATGCAGGACGTAGTAGCTGAAAATCAGCAGTCCTTGGACTTTAATCTTGAATTCATTTTCTCTCTATGATCCTGGTCTGGCCACTTCCTTCATTTTGTCTCTATAATTTATAAAAAGATAAAATGTGTCCTTATTCAAAAGTTCTTTTTAGTGGAGACACTTTGAAGGCAGAAATACTGTCTAAATGAAAAAAAAATACTGTTAATAATAAAACATAAGTACAATAAGTGTCCTTCCAGAAAGAAGAGTGTAGGGTATTATTTTTGTGAAGTGTGAAGCTCGTGGGTTAACTTCTGTCCATCTTTTCTATTGGGAGCTGCCACATGGCTACAATAAGGAGACACTGATTTATATTGCAGACATCTTCTGGAAAGGTCAACAGTCAATTCTATGTCAATTCTTCGGTGACTTAACTTCCAGAAACTTTATTTCTTTGTGAAACAAACACGGGAAAAGACATCAAGCACATAAAACGGCTGTTGTCCATTTTTCCCATAGAACAATGCTTTTATGTCTTTTCTTCACTCAGAGAATCGTATTGACTGTAGATAAATTAACATATTAATGTTTGCAGTTTGGGATTTTTTTCCCTGCTATTCACAGCAAGTATGAAACAATTGACAAGTATTTGCGAAAAATGGACTGCTGAAATATTCAGCTCAGGGCTAGCAACCATGTAATTTGATAGGCAGGTATCAAGGAATCAAAGAAAAAAACTATAAAAAATTGAAGCAGCATGGTTACTTTTCCTAAAGGTGACCATGAATTGACAAGAAAACAGAAAAATGAAATAATTTCTTTGTAGTTCTGATTGAATACAATTATAATCATTTATCATATTTATAGATTATTTTTAAAAGATATTCCAAAACCATCAACAAATATACAAGGGTTAAAATATGGTATACTATCTGAAACTATAATCTTTGTGTAGATGAAAGGCTGAAGCAATATGAGTTTCATCATTTATGCAAAACTATAAATAAAATATAAAGTTTTAAGTCTCATTAAACATGACTTGTAGGGTAAACTTTAGTTAATCATAAGCATTTTATGTGAAATAATTTATTCCTTAGCAATATATGTAGTATGTATTTGAAGCTACACAATTTATATAGTTTATATATATATATTCATCATATTTATTTATATACCAACAAATACACTTTCCAGCAACTATATAGGAGGAACATATGTCTCAGTAATCAGCATAGCATTACTTCAATCGCCATATGCACTGATAAGATAAATCTCAAATACTGTTAAGTGTAAAGACTTAAGAATTTCTAGTAAGGTAAAGGTCAAAGTGTAGACCAAATTCTACTTTGCTTAGCAGACCAGAAGTGTCATTATTTTATGAGTGAGAAGAGATTGAGGTTGACATGGTACAGGTCAAGTTCTTCTGTAGTATGGAGAATGTTTTGGTTTTTTTAACCTGGGTAGATTTTTGTTTTAAATTCATGTTCAAATGATTCATTGAGTGGATTTTTTAAAAAACTGAAAACTCTCTTATATTTGTTAGACTTCATGGTTCATAAAAACTTAAGATGATTAAATAAAAAATTCTAAGTAAAACCACTCTTTTGCCCCGTAGCTTTTGTGATGTCACTCCCTTACATTTTCCTTACTTCTCTCATCATCCCTGGTATCAGCCGTGAAGGTTGGATGTTAATCAGGGCTCTCACTTATGTTTCGTCTTCACATTTCACCTTGATAATCACTTGCTTTAAGAGCTTTCCCACTGTATTCCTAAGTCATCTCTGCTTCAAGTTCAGATAACTTTTTAAGCTCCAGACCCACATGCCCACATGCCCATCTGAGAATCAATATCTCTTCTGAAGTACCCCATAGCCATCTCAGTTTCAACATGCTCCTAATCATGTATGCTACCAGACAGAATACTTCCTCCCCAACTTCCCTCTTTTAGTCAATAAATATGTCTACACTTTGTGGCCAAGTCATGTGTGAGAGCCATGTACTCTCTATGTATTCCCATCCTAAAAGTGAACAAACCCTGTGAAATCTGCTTCCTAAATAAGTTAGTAACTTGCTTCTGTCTTTTCACTTTTCTTTCCAGATAACTGTATAGGCAACAGTATTGAATACTTGCATTTCTTTGCTAGCACCCCTGACTTAAGTATCACCCTTCCCCTCTTACCCAAGAAACACTAGTCAGATCCACCTGTTTTGAACTTAATGATTGATACTAATCACCCCCAACTAAATGACCATGTTCATTCAAGTTTGTATAGGCATTTTTTTTCAATCTACTACGTGAGTTTTATGCACTAACTTCTCAGAGGACACTTTGTGTATGTGCATTAACTAAAGGACTGAAATGCTGCCAAAGTTATAATTTCAGGAAAAGGATGAAATAATGCTTTTAACCACCAAAGTGTGCAAGACCAGCAAAGGATCACTCATTTCCTGAGTTTAATCTTTAGCTACGTCTCATTCTATTTGAAAATACACCACTAAAATCCTATGCATTTACTTGCATCTAGTCTTGCAGTGCCGGCTGAGCAGCTTAAAAAAGTGTTAGCAAAATATGGCAGAAGCAGGCTCTTTCCTTAATGTGACTATCAGAACTCTTATTTCTTCTGCTTCCTCTTTTTTCCTTTTTGTTTTTACTGTCCACACCTGCTCATTAGTCTTGAATTTGAAGATATCTTACATTAGTAAAATACTGGACTTCAAATGTCAATAAACATGAAAAAAACATGTTCAACATCATTAAGTGCCAGGGAAATGCAAATGAAAATAAGCTGAGATCTCACCTCACACCAGTGGGAATCCTCTCCATTAAGAAAAATAGAAATAACAAGTGCTGGTGAGGATACTGAGATAAAGGAACTCTCTTACATTGCTGGTGAGAAGGTAAACTGTGGAACGTTGTGTGGAGGTAATGCAGAACACTAAAAATGGATCTACCTTATGGTCCCTGACACCACTCCTGGGAATCTCCCAAAGGACACAAAAACCCCAACTCAAAAGGACACTCACACTCATGTGAAATGCAGCACTGCATGCAGTAGCCAAGATATGGCTCTCTCTCTCTCTCTCTTTTTTCTCTTCAGAGAAAATGATCAAGAGATGGCTTTACCTCGAACTACACTCTCTGTAGTTTCTGATGGTACCAACCTAGCAACAACCAAACATGCCCAACCCAAATACCCCCCAATACATGAATGAATCAAAAAGCTTTGCTATATTTGCCCAGTGATCAAAAAACACAAACTCATGTCATTTGCAGCAATACGTATGGAGCTAGAAGGGACAGTGTTAGCTGAAATTAGTCTACTAAGTAGTCTACTAATTAGTTAACTGAAATTAGGGAAACACTAGATGACTTCGCTTATATATGGAATGTAGAGAAACTAAACAAAAAGTGAAGACAAATTCAAAAATGGGCAAGCTGATCATAGGACTGAAACATGGGAAGGGGAAAGAGTGAAACTCAAAACAGGGAAGGGATGAACACAAGGACAAGGAATAAGCGGATAGTGCACATGTTATTTTTTTTTAATTTTCTTCATTGCTCTTTTTATAATACTTTGAATAATGCTTTTGAATAATACTCATATACTCTTTGAATATCATAAATGATCTTTCTCAATCTTAGCTAAGATTAATTCAAATTTAATCCATACATTGAAGTTATTTTTTTAATCATTCCTTTCTTTAAGTATTGTTGACATATAAGGTGAAGGTGTAAAAGAGATGGTTTATATACATATATATTGCAAAACAATTAATGCAATAAGATTGGTCAACACTTCCATTCCTTCAGAAAATTATATATATATAATTATATTATTTATTTTATTATTCATTGTTATCTACCTCAGTGTTCTCCTACCACCTTATCATCCTTGAGCCATAGTCCCGTGTTCTGTGGCCCTCCCTCCCCCGATAATCTTCCCTTCCCCTCTCACGCTTCATGCTTCAATTGATAAAAAATTGATAAAAATTTAGTTTTAAATTTTCCTTGTCTGTTAGATTGTTTTCCCTCTATCCCTCATATAAGTGAGACCATCCAGTGTTTCTCTTTTTTCTTTCTGGCTTATTTCTGCAAGCATGACTCCTTCCAGCTTCATCCATATTGCTGTGTAAAAACATAAGTTTGTCCCTTTTGATTGATGAATAGTATACCATGGTGTACATATATCACAGATTTCTGTACCATTAGTTTATTTGAGGACATTTGCTTCCATATCCTGGCTATTATAAATAGCACTGCAATAAACATCTGAGTACAGGTGTCCTTTTGAATTAGTGTTTTTGTATCCTCTGGGTAGATTCCCAGAAGTGGGATCACTGAATCAAATGGTAGTTCCATTTCCATTAGTTGAGGGTCCTCCACAGAGCTTTCCATAGTGGCTGACCCAGTTTACATCCCCACCAACAGTGTCAAAGTGTCCTTCTCTCACCACATCCATGCTAGCACTTGCTGTTGCCTGATTTTTTGATATGGGTCATTCTAACTGGTGTAAAATGGTATCTCATTGTGGTTTTGATGTAGGTGTATTACAGGGATTAGAATGGCATCAGAAAAAATAATTTAAAAAGAGGAAATGGAAACAGTAGAAAATGGTTTAACTCCACGCTACTGATCTCTGACCTCACAAGGGGCAAGTATACCGGGAAGAAAATGCTTGACTTCTCCAGTGGGCTTTGCAATGGGAGTGACTATCTCCCTTGCCTACTTGTTAGAACACCCCTTGCAAATGTTCACATCCCCACTCGCCAAAGCACAGCTATGGGAAGTTTGGAGATGCCCTGTATCGGCATTTCCATTTAGACCCTGTGTCTAAACTGGCATACATTTTGACTCCATGCCTTAACATGAGGATGCTTTAATACATACTATTTTTGTCTTTTAAAGAATACATATACATATATATATATATATATATATATATATATATCACATGATATATATATATATATCACATCTCTGTATTCCCTGGGGTTCACCCCCCACCACCTCCCTCCCTTTACTGCTCCCACCCTTCTCCCTGCCCCCAGTTGTGTTTTAGTTTGGTTGTTGGATTATTTTGACTTTTCCCTGATTGCTATTGGCATTGAGCATTTTTTCCTGTGCCTGTTGGCCATTTGTGTTTCCTCTTTGGAGAAGCGTCTTTTTAGTTCTTCTCCCCATTGTTTGATTGGGCTTCTTGTTCTGCTTTTGCTAAGTTCTGTGAATTCCTCGTGGATCTTTGTTATCAAACCCTTATCGCTTTTGTAGAGGGCAAAATTTTTCTCCCATTTGGTTGTTTATTGTCTCTTTTGTTGTACAGAGCTTTTTAGTTTGGTGTCGTCCCATAATTACATACTATTAACTGCTAGCATTTAAAGCACCAACATAGCAGTACAGATGGAACCAGGGTGCCCTCAACTAGATACTGTCTTTTGTTTCCTGATATAATGAACCTTATTTTTTGGATCCTCTAAGCTCCTGTTCAGTATTACCTTCTGCCTCTTGGCAGCCCACAGTGACTACCAGAATGTCCAACTAATGCTAGGTCAAATGTAGTAGATGGGCAGTAAATATTGTCCTTTGTAGATGAAATTTAAAATAGCCGATAGTCTAGAAGCCCATGTCAGAGGAGACAACACTACCTAGTCTACCTCTCCGGGACTTTGGGACATACACTCGATCATCTCCGTGAAACAGTTTTATGAAACATGCAGTTATCTTTAACTCATCATTTTTCCTGTAATCATTATCATAAAGCTCTCTACCATGTACAGTGGGACTTCTTTAATGAAACGGTGTCTTTTGTCTCTAAAAGAGACTCTCAAGTGAGTTACACCTTTGTCTTCAGTGGTAACTAGTGGCTTATCCTGGGAGTCTGCAGAGTCAAAGAAGCATAAGGAACTGCAAGTACAGGTCTGAAACCCACTGAAAGATCAGGAACTACAGAGAGTGTAGTTCAAGGTAAAGCTGCCTCTTGATAACTTTCTCTGAGGACGAAAAAAAAAAAAAAGAAAAAGAAAAACAAATAAGAAGAAAAGGCCAAAAGATACCTCTGCCCAGAGTGGAATTCTTGATAGAATAATGTCTGGATTTGGCTCCTTGAGAGTTTAATCTCCTGTTACCTAAGGATGAGGCTGGGGGAGGGTTGTCTTCTCAGCCTCTTTGGAGAGATATCAAAGTCTGCCTCTACTTTCTTGAAGCAAATAATCCCCTTGGATTTTCCCTATAATAGATCTCAACTATGGCAGGGACTTTTATGTAACAAATTATTCTCCTTGTAGTAAGTGTAGAATGCATGCTAAGTGTGCATGCCCATCCATTCCACTGGATAGTAATGGGATTACATAGATTTGCCTCTTAAAAGAGACGGGTAAATTACAGCTTTGCAGTCAATGGTAACTCTAGTGGATTATCTTGGAGACTGTATAGACAAGGAGAAAATAAAGTAATCTCAGCATCCATCCCACTGTTTAACACATTCCCACTGGCACATGCCTCTGGTGGTACATATATGAACAGGTGAGAATCACCATGAATTGAATATATTCAATTCATTTAATATAAATCACCCCCTCCAGTGGAGAAAAAGTACAAATAATAGAGTTATGGGGTGGAACATATGAAATGCATTCCCCTGGTGAACATATTAATTACAACTGGAGTGTATTAAGATGCTTGTTTAGCATTTTGAAAATATTTCTGTGATTTATCAGTGAGGCTTTAGTTAAAGTCTGGAATGCGGGGCTCACAGTGGATGAAAAGTTAGAGATGATAAATTAAAATTCAGAAAAATCAGTTGCTCCAATGTGGCATTTTCCAGCAAATATAGAATTAGGAGCAAGGACTTAGCTTGAGTAAAGTAAGATCCTCTTGACCTACTTCAGCCCATAAATCAAAGCCAGCTTCATTATATTTCCTTTATTTATTTTTAGCTGATTCTGAGAAAATGCAAGGAAAGCTAGAATTGTTTCATTTGGGGATGGTTTCATACATTCCCAGTTCTCAATAACTTTCCATGTCTTTAGCTAGTTGTCCATTGTCACTAAACAATTCATAGTGTTGTTGTGTATAGAAAGTGTCAAGAAGAGCCAGTTGTCACAGTAACACATAATGACTGAAGTCACTTATTTCCATCTCAGAAAGATATTACACTTCATCTGTTTATATATGTTTAGCTTGTAGATCAGGAAAATAAGCTCCTGAGAAAATAAATGACTTACAAGATCACATGTCTGATTAATGGTGAAATTAGTATGAGCACCTATTTCAGGGATGATCCAAACTGCTCTCCATTTCCAAGAGATAGTTCTGTGCTAATGCCTCCAATCAAGCTGTGTATCCCATGAGCAGGTCACATTCATTAGAAAATGACAAAAATGACACCATTGTCGCAATACATTTTCATATTTTGGTTTTCTTTATAGCTCCAGAACAGGTAGAGAAAAACTAAATCCTTGCCTTTCAAAATGCCCACTGTAAATAAATTTCCCTTTCTGAATTGTAAAAACAGTATTGAAATTCTGTGAAAAAACAAGCCAATAATACTAACAATGCTCCTCGGTGCCACATTTCTATGTATTCAGTAATAATATCATTTTATAAATAAGCCAATAAGCCTTTACAAGGAAAAATCAATGCAAGTAAAAATTAAAAAACAACTCTAACATGTGAATATAATATTTCAACAAAAGTATGGATTCTGTAAAGATTACCTACAGCATATACCAAATTGTTATGATTGGTAGATTATAACCTATGAATATTTTTTTTTCGTTGAAGACAAAAAAAAGAAATCAATAGGATTACATATATTTGAGCACAGTTTTTGTAACTTAGGGGGTTGTCTGAGTTCCCACTTAGGAATAAACATGTCAAAAGATTGAAAAGTGAATGAACAGCAAATGTTTGTGTTATTACAAATATTTGGATTTTACCAAGCTGTTTATGTGACTTTATGTGACTGAAAAGTCATGTGGTAAAGAAACATGGTGTTTATTTAATTGCATCTCTAAGGTATATGTATATGCAACCATGGTAGACAGGATAATGTCTTTCCCACCTCCACTCTCCATGCTAGAGGAAAAAAAAATATTAATTCCCAGAACCTAAGCATTCTTTCTATCTTACTTAGAAAGGAGGGCACTTGGAGATGGGGTTATAGGAAGGATCTTAAAATGCAGTAATTAATCTGAATTTCATGTGATCCATCAGAGTTATAATAAGAGAAAATCAAGAGATATTTGACTACAGAAAAGGAGAAATCTGTGTAACCAAGGCAGCATAGCTACAGATGCTGTGACTGTGAGCCAAGAATTGAGTCTACTTCCAAACTGACAGAGACAAGAAACAGCTAGTCCCTTGGAAACTCCAAAAAGAATCATCCTTTCGCCACTTTTGGAGTCAATTGTCAAAAACTCCTCCAGGACTGTAAGAGAATAAAACTCTTTTGTTTTAAGTCACTGGTTTTATGCTCATCTGTCCCAAAGCTATACAATAGCAAAATACACATTAGGATAAAAACTACTGTCCTCTTATCAGAGAAGGTACTGAACCAAATCATGCCTTTACCTTCAAACTTTGGAGAAAAAGTCTTGCCAAAATTTATTTTCTAAATCTAATTACTTTGCTCCTCATTGTTAAATTTGTTAGAAAGAGATTATGCAGCCTGTGTCTCTTGGATGGTGGAGGATTAGACATCAGGGGAACTTGAACTTTTTTTCTTTTCTTTTCTTTTTTTTTTGTTTTTTAGACTAGGTCTTGCTATTTTTGCCTGTGGAACCGCAGGTTCACATTGCCTGGGGTACCACAGATTCAAGCAATTCCCAACCTCAGCTTCCCAGGTAGCTGGGATTACAGGGGTGCACCACCACACCTAGCAAATTTTTTGGGACTAGGTGTCACTACGTGTCCCCAGCGGGACTTGATCCCTGGCTCTGGCCGTGGCTTCCTAAGCTGCCACCTACAGGCATGTGCCACCATGCCCAGCTGGAACTTGAACTTTTCCTGTTAACTTTGGCTCATCCAGGACACCTATAAATAAATTCCTCCATAAAAGGCTGCTCCCACAGGAATTTGCTTTCAACTTAGATTCTTTTACTGCTATTTTTTTTCCTCTGATATTCTCTCTACATCTTATAATACTCATTTACAATTCTGACATTATTTAAAATTATATACTGTACCAGATTGGCAGATGAACATTTCCAGTATTGTAATGTGAGGAGTTAACAGTGAATTTTTGCATGCCATGTTATCATGAACAATCCTTCTCAAGCCTGGAGGAGAAGATAATTGAAAGCAAGAGATGCCCCAAACCCTTGCCCTCACAGCTGTTTCCCCAACCCATCTCTGTCTATTTGCTGGGCACTCCTACCTGGTGGTGGAAGCTAATTTCTAACCAAGCCCAGAAAATCTCCGGAGAGTAGTAACTTGAATAGGAATAAAGGTCAAACTATTTACAAGAATGCAAATGTGAATTTATCTGCTCATTTTAATTTTATGGACCCATTCAAAAACAGCCTTGGGAAAGAGAACAGGAGGTTAAATCAAAAGTCAGTTTTAATAGGCAGAACACAGAATCTGGAAGTCGAAAATCTGGATGTGAATCCGTTTCATCATTTTCTACATTCCTTCCTCATGTCTTGTGGCAAATGATTGCTATCATGAACTATGATGAGTCACATCCATGTAAAATCCTGTTTGATTGAGAGTGGGTAGAATCTGTGCCTTGTTTAGTCAGTTATATAATGAAGGTGATGGATGCCTGTGATGACATTACATCGTATGAGAGTCCATCCTGACACATTGGATAGATTCTCTCGCTGATGCTGAGGACGTAGATACATGTTGATGAGGGTCTTTGAGAGGGTCAGGTGTTAAAAAAACTGAGAAAGTGGTAACTCTTAAAACCAAGGTGGCCTGTCTATGGCCACTGCAATAGAAAACTGACCCCAGTAATAGAATTTCAAGGGGAATACATTTTGTCAACAGTCACATGTGCAAAGAAGAGGAACTTTACAATACCAAAGAACATTCTTCTGCCACCTTGATTGCAGCTATGGGGGATCTAGACGATTCGGTTAAACCATGTTCCAATTTCTGAGTCACAGATACTGAGATAATAAATATATGTGGCATTTGTCTTCTCAATTTTCTGTCATTTCTTAAACATCAGTGGAAAATGTATATATAAACTGTAAATCAGCTTCTACCTTTCAAATAATATATGTAAAATAACTTGTAAGACAGCAAAACCAATTACTGATGGTTATTGTCAATATGCTTAAGATTTTTAAAAAGTAAGGAATGACAGCCATGTACAATCTAAAAATGTTTAAATCCATAATATTTTTCCATGCACAAAGTTGCCTGACTATCCTTGAGAAATCCATTGGCCCTCCTAATTTCCAAGTCAAAATAATTTAAGGATGTGGGAAACAATCATTTTGTCACTATCACTTTAGTGCGTATGAGTTCCATCACTTCATGTTTTGATACAGCTCATCTTTGAAATTACTTAAAAAAAAAATAGAAATAGCTTTGTGGGGATAACTTCATATTGCTTAACCTTAACAGGTGTTTGTGAGTTAACCATTTGGGGAACAAGCTGGGTTTTCTTGATCTAGACTTGTTTCTTGACACCCCTTTGCAGTGGTGGCATGAATACCAACCCGATGTGTGGCCTGGAGTCAGAGGCTCAGACATAGAAGACTTGAATCAGTAAGTTATCAAAGAAACCATAAATTACCCTAAACTATTAGGTAAATATCACATACTAGGTTTTAATTATTTTGTAGGTGAAAAAAGACCATGGCATGGCAGGACCAGAACCTCCATGTGATATAGCTGAAAAAGAAAGCCATTCTGAAACAGGGTATAATGAAGACTTTTTGACTTAACTTAAAACACATACAGGCCTGCTTCGAGGAGCAGGCTACAAACAGCTCAATAGCAATTTAACTTTAAGTAGCCACACCTACCTGCCTGCTTCTTTTTACAAGCAGGCTGTAAACTGTTTATTAGCATTTACACTGTAACTTTACCATTGATATACAAACATTAGCTACCAGCTTCTCTCTGCTTCCCCCCCCCCCCCTTCAGACCTAAAAAGAAAAACTTTAAAACACAGTTTAAACTCTACACTTGTGGCGTTTTTCCACCATCCCGAGCCTTTTTAACCAAAATATCAAACCAATGCAAGACTATCAGTGCAGACTAATTTATTTCTAACAAAGTGACTTTTTAATTACTATAAAAGAAAGCATGTAAGATTCAGATTACTTTAACATTGTCCAAAACCTTTCTCAGCATTGTCCAAAGTCTTTTCCCAGATTGCCCAGAAATCCTCAGTTTCTCAGTCCTGATCATCTCACCAAAATCAGCCAGTCAGAGTTCCTCTCCACATGTTTGAAGGCATCTTTCTTTGGGGCGCTCCTTTAACATGCTCCTCCTTGTCTTTTACGCTGCCTTCTCTTTGTCGTCTTCAGGTAGCAGGAATTTTATGGTACTGGACCCAGCAATGTTTACTTTTTTTTTTTCAGGCCTGTCTTTTGCAGGACCTTTCGCAGACACAAGTTAAACTCAACAAAACAAACTCCAACACAGAGTTTAAATCTGCAAACTCCTTAACTGCATTCAGCACACATGCTGCCAGTCTGGGCCAGCCAAAGGCTATAGGCCCCCAGGCCTGGCCAAGTACACATGGCTCACATCTTTACAAGATGGTCAATTTCCATCTCTTTCTATCCAATCTCCATATTGCCTCTAAAACATTTAAATCTAAATCCCTCTCTTTGTTTACACACCCTTTATATATCCTAATTTCGTGCCTTCCAAAAAAACCTGTTTTACCTTAACCATTTTACTTCTTTCTCCCTCTGCCTCTCCCTAAAAAAAAATTCCAACTAAGGTCATTCTCACATTTTAGCATCTGTCCTTAAAATCTGCAATTTTAAAACAAACACAGTGGGGGGGGGGGGGTAACACACCCTATCAATTCTATGGTAAAAATAGTTGTCAACAAATATTTTACTTCTCAGGCTTTGGGTCAGGCTGAAAAATAAATCTTGGTTATGAGTGGCTATAATTTGACAGGTATAAATCTTAGGAATTAGATTATGTAAGCAGTTAAGAAATCTTAGGAGACAAATTAACATTGTGTAAGAGCATGGTGCTGTTGCATTTCCAATAGTGTTTGTATAAAAATGTGTATATACATATATATGTAAATCCTAGGATTATATACATGCATGCATACATGCATACATAGAAGATAAAATGTTATATCTTCCATATATAAATATATGGAAGATATAACATTTTATATATATATATATAATATATATATATTATATATATGCCTCTGGAGGAAGATATAAAATTAACATATACATAAAGGAAAACTCACCATAAATAAAATCTAGAGAAATAAAGAGCAGAAATTAACCTGTCAAGTCTATCTGATATAGCCTATAAGTGTAGTTAGAATCTTTGGAGAAATATGAGAGAAAATATATACATAGATAAGAAATAATGAACTATTTTAAAAGTCCAGACATAATTTAAAAAACAAAAATATCCAAAAGATACTAAATATGATGACATAAAAACTTTATCAGTGAATATGAAAAGTAATTAAATGAGATAAACATCAGATTGAACATAGTTGATGAAATTAGTAATAGGGAATATTAAATTGAAAATACATAAAAATACACAGAGATACCAATGTGAAATGAATGAAAAAAAAAAGCATTTTAGATTGAATAAGAATATCTCTATTTAATATTAGAGTTAGTAAGGTAGGATTCAGGGACTATAAAAGCATATGTTCAACAAAAATGAATATAGAAAATGAGTGAAAATGCTTATCAATTTTTTCTGTCTTTTAAAACTACTGAAAAATCTGACTTTGTTGAATCCAAAATAAATATTATAGGGTGGTGACACTATAAAAATCAAGAAACTGAAACTATAAAAAATCAAGAAACTGAAAAGATGATATTAAAATCAACTAAATCAAAAAAGAAGGGTTACCTAAAATAAATACAGTATTGTATTAGCAATCCACTGCTCAAAAGCAGTAATGAAATCAGAAAATAGTGACAGAATAGCTGTAAAGTTTTGCAAAATAAAATTCATTTAGAATTGGATTATCTGTGCCCCCCTCCCCCAAATAAAAGTACATAGATATATTTTCTCAACTGGATAGGAAAAACATTTCTCTAGCGGTGGGATAAACTGCAAAGTTGACATGGCAAAGGCCAGGGAGGATATATTCACACGTTCAGTAACTCAATCTAACCTAAAAGGTTTGGAATCAAGACCTAGCTTTCAACTTCCATGTAAGATGCTCCCTACAAACATGTTTTCATAGCCTCAAGGTGGCAACTGCTGGAGGCTATCCAGAGCCTGTGTGTGGGATGGGGGTGTGGGGTATTTAAACCAGCATGTGGGAGAGAGGTCACCTACCCCTCACTTACTATGGTTGTCTTGCACTTGACCACATACTCCAGCTCTTAGAAGAGAAAATTATGCTGTCAGCAAGGGAAAGACTTATAATTGGGCGTCTTATAGCCAGTTTTACTTACTTAAGGTTTCCTATGAACTGAATAATCATGTTATCTTAAGTAGAAAGTAATTTTAGTCATGAAATGAGATTTCTATTTGCCAGAGGGAGGGAGAATGAAAGAGCACAATTTCTAACAATCGCTTTTTAATGGCAACAGAGGTATGTCTGAGTAGATCAGTACTATCTGAATGCTAGCACTGCTGTGATGTTTAAGAAAGAAAAAGTCAGTAATTATCTGTGTACTGTGCTGCAGTCCCGACAGGAAATAGGAAATCACACTCCTGGAAGAGCTTTCAATTAACGCCAATTATGTTTTATAACATATCTTCTTTCTTATAGTACCATTAATCGTTAATATGGTGCAAATAGTCCTTAAACATGTGATTAATATTCTACTAACTGCTTGATGGTTTTGTGTGTGTGTGTGTGTTCATTACCAATGAACGGATATTTAACTAAAGCCAACTCATTCCATATGACAACCGCACCAAGTTTTCTCATTTCGCTGTGAATATACTCAATATTCTCTTCCTCTCCTTCCAAGGAGACTGTACAGTGATACCCATTTAAAAAAATCAACAAACATCAGAGTGTTATAACTTCTTTGGATAGTAGTGTTTCGTCAGTAAGATATTTAGTCTGCAAAATTTTTTAGGGTTTGCATTGTTTCTTTTTAATCCCAAGAAATTATGAACATCGCCTTTACTCTCTTCCTCAATTCATAAACTATAGCTACTCTGAAGAAAGCAAACTAAATTTTCTAATTGAAACCATTATAACTATGCCAAAATGAGATCATCACCTCAAAGGACAATAGAAAAAATTTAAGTTCACTGAATATAACAGATGAAGGTATTATTTGGAGTTTGAAATACAGTGAAGAGCGAATTCCTGGAGCTTTCATTATTTATTTGTTATTCATTCATTCATTCACTCATTTATTCATTTATTTAGATCTTGGAGGAACTGTGCAATTACTTGGTAAAGACCAGAAAATATATGTGGCAATAAACTTTTGTTTTCTGTAAAGATAACTGACTTAGGAAGTGGTTGAAAACCTGGGGGATGAGAACACAATGATTTTAAAGTCTTACTCCTACTCCTGCATTTTTCAAATTTATGCTTCATTTCATGAAAGATATTTTATTATTTATAAATATCTATCATTAAGACAGGTTTTTAAATGATAGTCTCTTTCAGTAGTTTTTCAATTTTCTCAGGCATCTTGCATCAAATCAGGCATGATGATTTCTCCAGAGATGTTATGAATTTTCAAACATTTATAATTTTATGTCCTTAGACATGTAGCTGATTTTCTAAGAAGACAGCAAATAGGAAAAAACTATAAACCAGAATTTTTTTTATTTGTTTTGGTAGAATTAACAACTAATGTATTTTGACCCTCCTCCCTTTGCCCCTCCTCCCAAAAAATTTTCTTCTAAGTTGAATACTTTAAAGACATTCAGGAGGAGAGTAAAGGCAACTTTTAACACATTAGTAACTCTCTTAAAAAAACTTTCCTGAAATTTTTTTCTCCTGATTCTTTTAGAGCTTCTTCTTTATAGTTACTTTTTTCATGTCTTTATGCATCAATTAAATTTCCCATTTTATCGTCTTCCTTTTATTTCATAAAGTTGACATATTTGAGGACAATTGAGAAAGTCCAGAAGAGGTTAATTGTTATGCTGCATTAATGTGTAATTATATACTATGTTGGAGAGGATTAATTTTCCCCCATTCTCTTACAGTTTGTAACTGGTTGTGAAGATTAGATTTACAATGACAGATTAACAGGTGAAACACATGAGTATTTATTCATTGTAAGTTTTTTGTGCCATAGGAGACTTCATTAAGAAGTAAAAAGCGAAACAATGAAGATTTAGTATTTTATACTGGCTTTAATGAGAAAGGAATAATTATGGAGAAATGTATTAGGACAAAGATTATGATGTAATAAATGGGGGGCATTAAGAAGGCCTTTTGTTGGTGCTTTTGAGTTGGGATTCTTCAGAAACTTCTTCAGTTTAAAATAGTGCCATATTTGGGGGTAATATTTCCTCAACCCCAGTAATTGAATATACGGTGTACACATTCTAAGCATAGTAGGAAGAGTGTAAATGATTTGAGGTACCTAGATTTTAACGGGAGATATATTTTTGAGCAGGATTTTGAAACCAGCAGAAAGGAAGACAGCAGAGTATCCTCAACTCATGCAGAGACAGCTCACCCTCCTCTTATCACTCTTATTTTATTCACCAGTTGCTACTCACGTTTGCTACTCTTCTTCCCCACACACACGAGTCTTTCTGCTTTATTCTGACTTTAGCCTCAGAAAATAAGAGTAAATCACAACATCTTTATGATACTATAACCCAAGGTACTGAAATTAATAATAAAAAAGTCTAGTAATAGAAGAGAAAGCATACTTTTAACTCCTTTTGCTTAAGTAATTATGGATTATTAAGAAGATAAATGCCCTCTAGTACCATATAATGCCATCTAGGGTAAGGTGTGTGTGTTTGTGTGGTTTGTGTATATATATAGGGACTTCAGAGTTTATCTGTGTAACTTGGGACTTGTGACGTTTATTTATTTTTTTATATCATAAAATTTATTAGGCGACTTCAGTAGAATGTTTCCTAATTTGTCACTTAAATGCATGGAATTCAAATTCATACATTCATTTCTCTAAGTGGATATTATGAGTCTTCGCACATGATAAAAAATAACCATGATTTTCTTTCATAAATGGTAATAGGAGAACAAAGGTGATATTTTAAAGATGAAAGCCACTTTGTGCCTAGGTTTCTGTTCAATCAGTGCCAAAAAGCTGAGAAAATTTTGTAGAATATTCTATTAAAAGATCTGTTTTTTACATTAGTTTCGTAAGTGCACTTTATCTTTCCGTATTCTTCCACCTCCCTTTAATGCACTCGCTTAATATAACTGACGTCAGTTTGTCTCTCCCCTGCAAACATGAAATAGTTAAGTTTATGGAGCTTGTAGTACTTATGCTAAGTGAAAAAAGCAGTTAAGATACTGGAAAAGTTTGGAAAGTAGCTCTCCCATGAAGAACTCTAGTTTCCCAGATGGTTAAAAGCTTTTGCAACATGTGGCTGTATTCAGCGGGAGATTTTTAGGCCTATTGATGTTTCTAGGCAACTCTGTTCAAAATAATAACCTTAAGTTCTGGAGAAATACTGTAAATCTCCTCAGAGCATTTCTTTTTTAAAGGAATGAATTTATAGAGGTAGTATAAAAATGGATACTTTTAAAAATACCTATTTAATAGCTTTGTTCTACATTTCGCCTCATGGCTTGTGATTATTTAGATATCCTCTACTTCTCCAAAGAGAGAAAGGCATGTTTTCCTTTTTGAACTGTTATCTATGTATTACAGTTAAATACTCCTCCCTCACACAGGTTGAATGCAGTGGTTCCAGTGGTTAAAATCTGCTTCAGAAAGAATTTCAGTGGTAGAGATCAACTTAGAGTCCTCTCAGTTCAGAATAGCACCTACTTGTTATATAATATGTTGTTTTCCCTTCTCTCTTCCTCTCACTTCTATTAATCTGCCACCCCTCCTTATGTTTTATATTCAGTAAAAAGACATAACTATGCTTTCGCTAGTGTCTGTTCTCCCAAAATATAGTCTTTTTCTGAATGCTTTAGTAGAAGTTGTACAGAATTGGCTAACTGAAATTTAATGAAGAGAAAAATGTGACTCTCTCTGTGACTGGATTCCCTAAAGTTAATTTTCCACATTTATTTTTAATCATATTCTTAATTATGCCTTATGAAAAATATAATTTTCTTAGAGGAAAAAGTCTAGGATTTTCTAGGAAATGAGTTCTCACACTATTATTATGTAATTTTAATGACTTTAAATTTCTGAAACAATATCCGATTAGTTTCCAAATGGGGGTCTGAGTGAGGTTTTGCAAAAGAGAATGGAAACTCTCTGGTAATATAACTTCAGATTAAAAACATCGAGAACAGCTTCTGACACTGTGAATGTGTGGGAGGGAAGTAAACGAATGATGTTGATGAAATCAGGTCTTTGCTGAAAATTCTATCACAGATGTTAAAGTCACCTAGGACATCAGCTACTTATTTCTGTTCTCTTACAAGAATGTGTGTAAAGGGAGGAGGGAACAATAAATGGAAGATTTTTAACTATTTTGCAGTTTCTACTTTCCTCTTAGAATATTCAGGAATGAACCTTTACACATCATTTCAAAGACGCATATGATGTCTTCCTTTAAGAAGAGCATGGAAAAAGAAAAAGACTCAATTGCTAATAAAACACTGTCTATTCGTATGTAAATAACTGTGTTCAGAGCAAAAGTAGATAAAGATAGTGCCTACCGTAGACTCTGTTTATCAGAGATTCAGCTTTTAATAGTTGGTACAGTCTGAGATTGAGGATTTGCTGAGAACTCTCCAAAGACTTTGCTATACAAGTGGTGTTGGGCTCACTAATAAAAATAAAAGTTCCATTCCTTTGAAGGTGGCAGCCATGTGTTCAACTAGTATGCAGTGACGACTCAGCTAGCTATACTGCATGATCCATGATGCATCATCTAAAAAATGAACATGTCCTAAAGATCTTTCTAACAAAGTAACATGCAATCTTTTGTTGTTATTTTTTTGATTTATATGTTAAAATTATAATGAAGCTTCTGTTTATGTGTAAAATGAGTTTATGTGAAAGGATCCTATAAAGACCTGTCACCATGGGGTAGACACAACATCAGATATTAAGAGGGTACACATTTTAAGCTGCCAGTCAGTAGCCTGGTTCCCATGGTGGTACCCCAATTTCTGGAGTAAAACAGAAATACCTTCATCCTTTCACAGAACATTTCTTAGGTAGTGCTGTTTATGTGAATCACAGGGAATACCTTTTGCCTTCATTGAAAATGTATTGCTTTCTAGAAGCAAATCATCTTTGAGCAACATTACTTTAGTTACATTTTCTTTCATTTACAGAAAAGTAATCATTATACTTGCAGTTCTTCATCTTATGCACACCTAATTTATTTTCTTCTTACATTTGCTTTGTCTGAACTGATGACATGTTTTAAAGACTCACTTGATCCAGGCTATATATTACCTGCAATTTTACGGGGGAAAAACAACTAAGATAATATGTAACTTTAGATTTATTCATTGTAATAAACGTGTGAAAACTTCTGTCATCTTGTCATTTGGATTGACTCATGCCAAATCATTGATGAACTTAAGATTGTACATTAACTCTAAATGTGTTGAGAAACTATATACATATTTGCTATACAAATCGTATATATAGCATATTATATATGTCAAACTTTTATATACATACATAGGATGCTGCTCATTTTAGCAATAATTTCCAGGATAATTAGCAACATGTGGTTAATTGTTTCTTCAATATGATGATGTTCCTAAGAAATTGTAGCAAACAATATGGCAAATCATGGTGCCTGTTTGTACCTTTCTGTACCCAGGAGGTACTGGGACTGAAATTGACTGCACTCTGAGATTAGGGCTCCAAGTCAGCTAAAGTGCTCAGTATATGCATTTTGTCTTCAACTTAAAGCTTAGCAGTTTCTAGTTTGTTAATCATGGGAAGAAAACTTGTATGTGCAAATTACTGTAGCAAGCCCTAGTAATTAGCAGATTACAGTCATTTTGTAGTGTTGCTCATTATTTTCTTGCACATTAGCAGTGGATTTTTAATATATTCCTGGTTTATAAATTTGATTTTGTCTTCTTCCCTGCAATAAAAGCAGAATTATCTATTATCAGCCTCTGCTTCTCCAAGAAAGGTTTTCTTTGAAATTCCTCTGAATTTGTTTGTTTGCTAGTAGGTTGCTGGCTAGTTAGTTGATTTGCCTTTTTTCCCCCCTTTAATTTTTGTAGTAATCACAGTGTATGTTAAATTTTAATCTACGTGACCAATTTAATAAAGCAATTTTTCTTTGGAAACACTAGACTCTGGTTAAAATATCCAATCTAGAGATTAAAAAACAATATTGGCAAAAATATAGTGATTTTCTTAAAGAAAATAGGAAGAGTTTAAACTTTCATCAGTCACATTGTCAAACTCCAGATCTCTAGAATCCAAGAACATACAAAGCAAGATTTATAACAATTGTAACTTTCATTCCTCAACAATAAGGTAGGGATGCTATCTGTCTTTGGCATTCTTGTGAGAATGAGATGATATGGTCACATAGCCCAATTCTTGGTAGATTATCAACAAATGGTAAATATGATGATTTTTATTTAAATATGAAAACTTTTATTGGTGAATTTTATTTATAATTTGTGTAAATGCAAATCCTTATTTAGATTTATGAATTTATGTCTCCACTTACTTTGCTTATACTCTAATTCTTCCCAGAACTAGAAACCTAACATTTTTTATTAATACATTATCTAGAAATGTTATTTTTAAACCATTCATGAATAGATGATTGAAGATTTCAAAGTATTGTTTTAAAGATTCATTTCAATC